>JALPQI010030751.1:0-106142 GCA_025490895.1 Thaumatotibia leucotreta | reverse complement strand
AAGGAAGCACGGGAATCGGCGCTGCAAGGGAAAAACTCACACTCAATTATGAATTCATACTCACAGAGTATGAATTCATAATTATGAATGCTTACTCTGATTCCGCATGTATAAAGCCGGCCTAAGAGTATTAATTCATAATCTGATTCCGAATGTATAAGGCCGGCCTTAAACTTAAAACAGCCTTTACTCCAGTCACATAAGTGTTAGTATAGTAACTCACTCAAAAGCTATTAAACTATTTAATTAATATACTTTTTATCATTACTTGACAAATTTTCAGAATTAAATTCTAAACAAGACAGGCGTAGATTGGCATAAGTAATATATAGCCATCTAAGCTGAAGACGCGTTTCCCAAATCTTGGCCCAAACCGGGTCTTGGTATTTTCTTGTAGGTATATCAATTTAAATGTAGCTGCGTTGTTTCGACACAATTATTTATATTATATCTGTAATTGTCTAGATAAATCCGCAACACTGCATCCCAACGATCGTGGACGACGGTTTTGTGCTCTGGGAGTCGCGCCCCATCCTCTCCTACCTAGCCACGAAGTACGGCGATGCCTCGCTATACCCCACGGATCCGAAGCAGAGGGCGGTCGTGGATCAGCGCCTTTACTTCGACATGGGCACCCTCGGCCAGAGATTATCTGACTATATGGCAAGTTTTGCTATTTTTTCGCAGTTTAACAAATATTACTAATGTAACGTATGGACGCACCCTGCCCCCCACCGAAAGGGCGGCTCCCCGCTCCAGAGACCGCACACTACGCACAGTTACCCTGCCATGTCTTACCTCACTCCCACAAGAAGACTACAATCGCGATTGTTTCATACATTTTATCCCCACTTCCTGAAGTGTGGTTTTGCGTAGTTTGCTTCGAGTAGGCTGTTGTCAATGTTAGGAAAATCGCTGCAGTGTAGGAAACTTGAACCAAGTACCTGCCTTTTGCCGTCGAGCTTGCGGTCCTCGCACGGATTACACTCCCGGCAATTCCGTGCTAAAAAGTATTCTTGTAATTTTTTCCTGGACTATCACTTAAATGAAAGTATCCTTTTGTAAAAATCTTTTTATAAATGTTGCTGCCTTGGTGGGTATCCTCAGGCCTTCAGAGGTCTATCTGTTTTTCACCAATCTCGCACACGAGTGGGTATTCGTAGTGTGAATAGATAATACTGTGGGAGGACTTCAGCATGCAATCAAACAATAGGGCTTCCTCGATATTACTTTTAAATTAATCTTTTCTTCATTACATTAAATTAATACAATTCTAAATAGATCTTCACATGAAGCCTGTCCACTTTGAACTGCCCCCTATCTAGATTCTTCCACATGACAGAGACGGCAAGCATTCTAAAGTTGAATTCTATATCATGCCAGCCCCCTTCGTCATATGAAATAAACTGTAAAGGTTTAATACCTTTACAATACCTACAGTATAGTATAAATAAATGTTCTATTTTACAGTACCCACAACTCTTCGGAAACCAACCGGCTGATGAAGCCAAGCTTAAGAAATTGGAGGAAGCCCTGGAGTTCTTGAACACGTTCCTGGAGGGCAACGATTGGGTTGCGGGGTCGAATTTGACTGTGGCCGATATTAGTATTATCTCTACCGTCGTCACTGTCCAAGCGTTGGATGTAGATGTTTTCAAATACCCAAATATTAAGGCGTAAGTATTTTAAACAATATTTAAATATAAAGCCTTCGAATTTTAATAAGGTAAAAATAACAGCAGTGCCCAACAACTTTGTGTCGCATAGATGATACAAAGTTACATCTAATATGATGACTTAAGACCGACGAAGCTACCATTTATGTATCGATAAGCACTGATTAATTTATATTCTTCCTCACAGTGTTGGTGGATTCGAGTATTGGATAACGTGTGACGACCAGTGACGACGTACCTACATTGAAAATTACATGAAAATTGTATTTGTTTTAATAAAGACGTGATGTTAGATACCTACGAGTAACCTAAGTAGTACTTAGTTACAGGTTGACCTAAGCAAAAAGAATCTTTTCTGTGATAAAAAGTTAGCAATTTGAAATTAGGCTTTATTGTCATTAACTTTTACTTACATGACACTGGAAAAACGATCACTAATAATTATTTCTGCTGCCAGAAACGGCTTACATACGTACCTGCATAATATTCTACAATCTGCATTTTGATGTTTTGTTCCATTGCAGATATATTACTTATGTAGGTAGATATACAAAGTGTAAATTGTGTTATTTAATTCTAGGTGGTACGAGAGAGCAAAGAACAACATGCCCGGATTCAAAATCATCGAGGAGAGCGCTCCGGCATTTAAGAAACTAATCGAAGACTTCAAAGCTAAAAATGCGTCAGCTTAATTATTAAGAGTTTTAAATTACTGTCGATACCTACTAATATTAAGTACATACCTACTCAACTGCATTTTTTTTCATAACACGTGTTTTATTTTGGATTTTAAGGCGAGATGAAAGGAGCCCTCGCACTGTTTAGCCAAAGTGGCTAAACAGTGCGACTTGAGTTGAGTTGCGGGTTGGTAGTACAGGGCCTACCGCGTACCATGAACGACGTGTTGCCTCTCTGTTCCACTTCCAGCGTAGCGCGCTACCCTATGTCGGGCTTCGCCCGACTCTCAAGAGCGCTCGGGGCAAGGTAGAGGAGCGCACCTAGCGCGCTACCCTATGTCGGGCAACGCCCGACTCTTAGCTGTGCTCTGGATAAGGTAAAGCAGCGCGCGTAGCGCGCTATCCTGTGTCGGGCTTCGCCCGACTCTCAAGAGTGTTCGGGCCAAGGTAGAGCAGAGCGAGTAGCGCGCTATCCTGTGTCGGGCTTCGCCCGACTCTAAAGAGGTCTCTGGATAAGGTAGAGCAGCGCGCGTAGCGCGCTACCCTGTGTCGGGCTTCACCCGACTCTCAAGAGCGGTCGGGGTAAGGTAGATCGGGCTTCGCCCGAATCTTGAGAGTGGGCTGGCCAAGGTAGGGCAGCGCGCGTGGCGCTTTGCTCGACTCTAAAGAGCGCTCTGGACAAGATAGAGCAGCGCGCGTAGCGCGCTACCCTGTGTCGGGCTTTGCCCGACTCTTGAGAGTGCGCGGGCCAAGATAGAGCAGCGCGCGTAGCGCGCTACCCTGTGTCGGGCTTTGCCCGACTCTTGAGAGTGCGCGGGCCAAGGTAGGGCAGCGCGCGTGGCGCGCTATCCTGTGTCGGGCTTCTCCCAACTCTAAAGAAGCGCTCGCTCGGGGCAAGGTGGAGGGTAGCTATACTTCGTTTTTTTTAGCATTAGAAAGACCTTTGCAGAACGAGATATAAGGTTTTTTTACAGGCAAATTCTGCGGATCGAACAGTAAATACGAGTTATTAAATATCATGAATTTATTATCATGCTACCTATATTAATACACATTACTCAGTGTTGTGAACAGATAAGAAACATAATGTTAGTTAATTTATATTCTAAGATGAAAAGATAATAATTTTAATAAATTGCGTTTGCAATTTTTCATGGAAAGGTTGTAACATTAAAAAACCTAAAGAGGCAGAGTTCTCACACAATTTTAAAATGTCACTGTCTGTCATTCGACTTCATATTGTTGTTGAGTCGGTTGTGTTTTATATTGCTGTTAACTTACTTAAAGATTGTTGTTATCGTTTTTGTTCAATTTCGTTATTAATTGTTGATCTATTTAGATATTTTGTTTGTTGGTGCACATTTAAAATGGATGAAAGAAAAATCCTGTGACTGGGTGGATTTCAAAACTCGGAAAAAAGTTGCGTTTCGGTGTTTAAAAAAATATATTTTAGGTTTTTTACTTTGATTTTTATTCTTTTCGTTATTCAGTAGTTTTATCTTCAAGGCCCTTTGATCAAAATAATCGCAATCTAAATAGTTTCATTTTAATAAAATGTTTTATATGTCAAAAGTCATCACCATCTAACAAAAAAATCTGAACCTCCATATTTGTACTGAAAATTATCGCAAATCAAACGTACGATTGCGAATTTTACTTCAGTAATCGTTTTTAAATATTGTTGTTAAACGTTCAAAAAAATATGATAAAAATCCTTCATCGCGTAAGTACTATTTAAAATATTTAAAAGTTTAACACCAAAAATTCATCAACACCGTAAGCGCACTGTCAAAGTTGAGGTAGTTTTGTACTCGTGCGTCTAAATATACCGGGTGTACCCACGCCCGCCTCCTCAATTCAGGTGAAACAGCGGAACCGAGTACACGTTTGTCTTTGCGGGCTCGAACCAAAAAAAAATCATAAAAATGTGACTGCAATACGTGATTAACACGCTGTGGCGTCATAACCATCCACGAGTGGTTTACAGTAACTAATTGAATAATATTTAAACTAATTACTTGGAAATACGTAACCATAAAGGAACTTACTAGTGAGGCGTTAACGTTGCTTTAAGTATTAGTGTTCTAAAATAATCTAGGATTTTGTGTGAAATAGTCAACACCGGGCGTGTCAATACCGGTACTGAAGCAATGGATGGTTATGATCCTGTATGTATGGAGTTGACAATTTTTGTAAATTGGTCCATAATTTTTGGTTTTTCTTGTAGTAGCAAGTGTCATTAAATGTTCAGCGGTAGAGAAAAGTCTGAGAAGGGAAGGAGTCAACAAGACAATAGCGCTATGGATAGGAAAATTGCTCAAGTGTAGATCTATAAAGGCGACACTGGGCGGAATATAAAAAGTCAATTAGTCCTAAAAGAGATTTCCCACAGGGTGGACTTGTACTCATTAGTGAAAAAAATAAGGGTGGCCTATATATGCAAGCTTACTCCGATGACGGAGTGCTATATAGTCGAACGTGGATCGGTACTAAGCACCATAAGAGACATAATGGCCAGTAGTATCCAAAAAGTGCTGGAATGGTGCAGAGAGAGAGACTGGATATAAATCCATCAAAAACGAAGCTCGTGTTATTCACTAACAAAAGGAAGACAGAAGAGATGAGGCCCATAAGGGTACATGACAAGGAGCTGGAGTTGGTAAACGAGCAAAAGTATCTGGGGGTGACTCTGGGTAGCACGGTCAGGTACGAAACTCAAGTAAAAGAACAAACGGCGAAAGCCATAAGAACACTGTATAAATACAAAAGAGCGGTGTGAAGGAAATGGGGGTTAAAGTCGAGGATATTGGAATGGATCTCCAAGGCGATAATACTTCCCGAGTACTATATGGAGCGGTGGTCTGGTGGCACAGAGCACATAAAATTAAGAAATATCAGAGGTACCTAGCAAAGGTGCAGAGGCAACCCGACAACCCGACTGTTTAATAATTAAATAATATAAAGACGTTGCGATATGAAGCAATCATTTATTCTAATGTTTTATCTCGACACATGTCAAAGAACAATAAATAATATAAAAACCATAAACAATACGTAACATTCCTCTCCTTAATAAAATAATTTAATTAATAGATTCAATTAATCTGGATGGCGGTCTCACTATCCTTCCAGATCTAGTTTTATAGAGATCAGGATTAAGAGGCGGAGGAGTGTGAGTACTGCCTTGAACGACATCGTCACTCTCCTCTGCATCATGAAATGACTCACACTCGCTGTCATCACTGTCATAGTTTATAACATAAGACTTTGGTTTAACAGTCTCTTTTATATTGGTCTCGGCAAATTCACAATCATCGATGACACGCAAGTGCCGTCTGTTCCTCCTAAACTGTCGGCCGTACTCGTCCTCAACAAAGTACGAGCGAGGGAAATGAGTCTTATTTACAATTTTTCCTTTTTGCCAACGTTCATCAGTAATCTTTTTTTTAAACATTACATTCTGTCCTATGTCAAGCTGACTAAGAGCTTTGGCTGTTTTATTGTAGTAGTTTTCTACCTTGTGCTGTAGCTCTGTATCTAGCTGGTAATTTCTGGTATAAATTTTAGGTTTTAAATAATTTGCAGATACAGGATACCGGTCATTGAGGTTCCGATTGAAAAGGAGGTTAGCGGGAGAAGGACTGTTTTCTTTCGGACTGTTTCTAAAATTCAATAAGGCCAGATGAGGATCGGAATTGCTTTCTTTACATTTTTTGAGTAGTGATTTAACTATTTTAACGGTAGCTTCCGCGAGTCCATTTGACTGTGGGTAATCCGGAGAAGACGTAGTATGTTTAAATCCGTATGAATCTGCAAATTCTTTAAATTCATTACTAGAATATTGTGGACCATTGTCACTTACAATTTCTAAGGGGCAGCCATGTCTCGCTATCATTGACTTAATATGACTAATAATCGTTCTTGAAGACAAATCGTTTAATCTAACAACTTCAAAGAATTTACTGTAATAGTCCACAACAACCAAATAATATTGTTTATTAAGTTCGAAAAGATCAGTGCCTAATTTTAGCCAAGGGAATCTAGGTATGTCATGAAAATGAATTGGTTCCTTGGTATTATTCTTTTTAAATAAGGCACAAGTTTGGCAATTACTGCAAAGTTCTTTAATTTGACTAGCCATTCCAGGCCAGAATATAACATTTTTGGCCCTTCTGAGACAAGTGTTTACTCCTAAGTGACCCTCATGCATTATTCCTAACATCATTTTCTGTAATGAATTTGGTATGACTATAAGATTATTCCTTAAAACTATTTCGTCCACTATAGACAACTCATTACGGAAATTCCAGAACGGTTTTACTAATTCATTCAATGTGTCCTTACAACTCGGCCAACCATTATGAATATAATTTTTTAAGCAAGAAAGTGTGGCATCCTCTTTGGTTTTCATAGCAATGAGTTGTCTTTTGTTACTTGAGATAGGCAGAGAATCGAGCATTACCTCAACATGGCAAATAATTTCCTTATTAAATTCTTCGTCGAATCTATTGGTTTCATCATTTTTATTAAGTAAAAAAGATCGGCTAAGAAAATCTGATATATACATTTGTTTTCCAGGTACATATTTAACAGTAATATCGTATCCTTGTATTTTAAGCATCATTCTTTGTAACCTTACTGGAACTAACGACAATGGTTTCTTAAATAATATTTCTAATGCTGAATGATCCGTCTCAACGAGTACGTGTTTTCCTAGGATATATTTATGGAACTTGATACATCCAAACACTATACCAAACATCTCCCGTTCAACCTGAGCATAGCCTTTCTGACATTCAGTAAGTGCCTTGGATGCATATGCGACCGGTTGTCTGTCTTGTAAAAGACATGCGCCTACTCCTTCCGAACTGCAATCTACCGATACAACGATTTCTTTATTACTATCAAATAGCTTAAGTGTAGGAGCGTTTGTTAGAGCCTCTTTGAGTTTATTAAACGCGTTTTCATGAGATGGAAGCCATGTAAACAACACTTCCTTTTTAAGAAGTTCGCGTAACGTGCTTGTGATAGTCGAGTAATTATTGATAAATTTTGACAAGTAATTTGTCATTCCCAAAAATCTCTCAAGTTCTTTTTTATCGCGAATGCATTTTAACTCAGAAATAGCCATTACTTTAATTGGATCAGGTTTTATTCCTTGGTCACTTACAATCATACCTAGAAAAGAAATTTCATTTCGTAAAACTTGAGATTTCTCTCTATTAAATTTAACATTACATTCTTGGGCTCTTTTTAATACGTTCAGTAATGCATTATTGTGTTCTTCCACAGTGCTAGCGTATATTATCAAATCATCCACGTAAAATTGTACATTATCAAGATCGCTAAACGTTTCCTCCATGCGTTCTTGAAATGCTTCTGTAGACACAGATAGCCCGAATGGTAAACGTTTGTAGGAATAATTACCAAATGGCGTAGAAAAAGTGCATAGTTTAGAACTGTCAGGGTCAAGCTGTACTGTCCAAAAACCACTACTACAATCAAACTTCGTAAAATACTTAGACCCTGATAACTTATCTAGTATATCGTCGACAGTTGGTAATTGTTTATGTTTTCTGACTATAAACTTATTTAAGTAACGAGGGTCAATACATACGCGAATTTTATTGTTTTTCTTCTTAGTCACAACAACAGAGTTGACCCACTCCATCGGTTCCTCATTTTTCTCGATAATATTTAGTCTCACCATATTGTCCAACTCTGCCTTGAGACTCTCCCTTAGCGCTATCGGAACTCGACGAGGTGGATCGGCTCTGGGAATAGCAGATTCCTGTAAAACGATTTTATACGGTTTTTTAAAGCAACCAATACCGTCAAATAGTTGAGTGTACTGTGACATGATTTTGTTTGTGTTCTGGTTACTTGATATACTTATAGTATCGACTACATTTCTAGTAACTAGTTTCAGTTTTTTACAAGACGGTAAACCTAATATAGTAACGCAGTCTGAATTAACAATGACAAATTCAATATTGTCGCATTTACCGTTCTTGAGGTAACACTTAATGGTGCACACACCCTTAACTGGTATGCATTTATCATTTAACGTCACTAATTTAATACGCCTACTGGTTATAAATGTTTCATCAAGATGAAGAGCCTTATAAGTAACAAGGGACATACAATTAACTTGAGCACCAGTGTCCAACTTGACATTTGTAGACTTATTGTTAATGATTAAAGTTTCGATCCACTCACATTCACTATCGCAGCTGACGGAGCCAACGAAGTAAGTCTCTTCGCAGTTCTCTTCCGCCTGTTCACGCTTCACGACTGCAACCTGTTTGTTTCTGCAAACTCTCGCAAAGTGATTAGGGATACCGCACTTCTGGCACTTACAACCCATGGCTGGACATTGGTGAGAACGGTCCCAGTAACTGCCACAACGGTAGCACTTTCTTGGTTTTCTTTGGTCTTCTTTCTTGGCATGCATCGGCGAAGTGTTGACGCTCAGCACCGACGTCCCCGCTGTCTCGTTTGTAAGCTCTGTAACCTGTTTTTGCGACAACTCGGCAGCTCTACACATAGTAATTGCTTTTTGGAGAGTCAGCTCCTCCGTGCGTAATAGCCTCTCCTTCATGGCGGAGCTCGCTAGACCTATTACAATGACGTCCCGCACAAGTTCTTCCCTCTTATCTCCAAAGTTACAAGTCATACTTTTGTTTTGAAGATCGGTAACGAAATCATCAAAGGATTCTACTGGTCCCTGTGTCCTTGTGAAAAACTTATGGCGTTGCATGGTGATATTAACCTTCGGGATAAAATACTCGTTAAATTTCTTTAGAACGTCTGCGTAGCTTTGTTTTTCGTCTTGTAAATGAAAAGAGTTATAAATTTCTACACCCTTGTCTCCCATACTATGAAGGAGCAAGGCGATTTTACGCTCATCGGAGACGCGCTCGAGGTCTTCAGCTAGTAGGAAAATATTAAATTTCTGGACCCACAGTTTCCAGTTTTCCTCCATAGAATCTGAGAATTCTAACGGCCGAATGTAAGTAGTGCGGCCTTGCATATTATATTGTAAAACCGGCGATGTACTTGACTCACCCATTTTTGACGTAGGTAGCGATTTATTTTATTCGTATTTATACTTCTGACACCATGTTTAATAATTAAATAATATAAAGACGTTGCGATATGAAGCAATCATTTATTCTAATGTTTTATCTCGACACATGTCAAAGAACAATAAATAATATAAAAACCATAAACAATACGTAACACCGACACACGCCTTAGAGGTAATACTAGGTATAAAGGCGCTACATATAGAAGCGGAAAAGAGGGCCATGGAACAGTGGTACCGAATGAAGGCATACAAGGAATGGAGAGGAAGTTGCGTACACAAGCGACACCAACTAATACAAGATAGGGTACTGTCTAAAATGGAAATGATGGTAACTCACAATGACCTCATAAAGAGGAAGAAGATATTCGATAAGAAATATAGAGTACATATTGGGGAGAGGGACAACTGGAAGGTAAACGTCGCACATCCGACGTTTATATGCTTCATTTTTCGATAAGAAGCTCCACAGGTCGAGCTGGAGCAGGCATACCTACTATATAGTTATCCCGAAATTGGGAGAAAAGGTATCTGTCCCACTTGGTAGGTATACGAGTGTGTTTCAGGCAGAAGTTTGTGCCATACTACGGTGCGTAAGGCTCATAAAGGAGCAAGTGCAGTAGACGAGGGCCGTGGTCATATACACGGATAGTAAGGCAGCAGTGAAGACGCTAAAGAAGCCAGCGACAAAATATTCTTTGGTACAGGAATGTAAGGAGACAGGAACTAAACTCGCTTGGAAGTTTGGAATAAACTACAAACATTCAAAGGCGCTTTGAAAATACATTGTTGATTTGACTGAAAATTGTTTGATTTAATACCCTTATGAATCTTATGATATAGTAAATCGTCATTACCATACACATAGTATCATCGCCATCCATTAAAATATCATAACCATGGCATGGTCGTCATCACCATCTCGTGTAAAATATTTTTGATGCCTATAATTTCGAAATTATGCATCAAATTAGTGTGGAATCATAACAAGATACTCTAATAAATATAACTTAACAATTCTAGATACATATTTATGCATTTAATTAATAAAAGAAAAAAAAAATATTTTTGTATGGTGAAAATTTTCTTGATGAAATCCACCCGACTACCAGTGAAAAGCGGATGGTGGTGAATATTTACAAATTAAGAAATGTGCCATAGAAAGGAATATCCCACGAAATCGGAACGTGTGAAAAAGACTGCTGAGACTGCTGGCATATCGCTGGCTACGGTATAAAACATTTTAAAATAATATTTTTTTTTAAATGAAATTAGATAATGTAATAGATAACACTGTGGAAAAAATTATTATAAACGTTGGTGGTTCCGAGTCCTCGGACTCTTCCACTGACAGTGAATAAAACTATGTATGTCGTCTGAGTTTTATTTTCATGACTTTTAAAAGTATTGGGAGTGCATAATGTAAACCAGATTAAATATGCAAATATTGTTAAATTTTAGACTGTAAACTTCATTCAGTAAATGTAAAATCGGTACGATATTAGTTACAAATAAAAAAAAATACTTTGTTAAAAACCGCCAAACACTAAACGAAAACTTTCAATATATATCTTTTTTCTAAATTGCCGCCATCTTGCTTATAAAACACTTATAACTTTTTTTAAATACAGTTTTGCCAACAAATTAATAATAAATGTGAAAACTATGCGTTCAGCTATCGGTAAATATCAAATGATATGTATATACATAAGTTCCGAGAAATTCAGTGGTATCGGCCGAAATCGAAGAAGGAAGGTTTACGACCTGCTTCTTTGTTCACCCGTTTGACAGATAATTCTAATCTTAAATAAAACGAAGTATAGCGGCCCGCGGCCGTAACCATAGTCCTCCACCCCGACCAACCTCCCTATAAAAGACTCGGAGGTATATATAAGTGATCAGGAAAATGTTCATAGCGCGATGTAGAACATTCCAAATTTAAAAACCGGCCAAGAGCATGTCGGGCCATGCTCAGTGTAGGGTTTCATAGGTAGGTCGTATCTTAACACGGATTTCATAGTAAGATACGACGTTTCGAAAAATATTTGAGAAACATTTTCTCGGACTGCTTTTAACTTTTTTTTGTTTGTGTGGAACGGGATCATGGCGTTCAGCCACACTAAAATGTAATTTTAGATTTGTGAAATGTAACTTTTGATGCCTTTCAAATTAAATTAAGCAAAATATAAAAATCAATTGAGCAATAATTTGCAACTTGTATTATTTTCTCAAACTTGCTACGGAATGTTGATGTTACTTACTTTAAATGAAACCCGGAAATACTATGTATCCGGTGGCATATGCTAAGATGATATGTAAAGAGATTTCATGTATTTATTTCACACCTAGTACTGCAAACAAACTGTCTTTTGTTTTGAAACGTCAAATTGTGACACTAGGTCTTGACATTCAGCCACAGAAAAAAAAAATAACCTAAGAACTAATGTCTATACCACCGGGTAAAAGGATACCTCAAACAGATTTAAAAAAAAAGTTAGGCGCGAATGTTTTTTTTTATGTTTTACGATACTGTACTATTGGTTTATTTACAAAATGAATAGTATGATTCGCCGAAATCAGTTCGTTTTATTTCATGGCAAGTTTGAGAAAAGCACTATACAAATCTCGGCGAGAAACAGGGTTACAGGCCGCGTATCCCTATCTGGCCTCAGTTCCTTCGGCCAGATATATCTACTTGGCCTGTAACCCTTCGTTTCCCGTCCTCTATAGTAATGTACTATTACTGTACTGCACCACAGATTAACGGCCTTATTCATAAAAAGTTACGCGCCCGCTGATGGGTCGTTGTTGACCGGATGGCTAAAAACGTTATTCATAAACGTTCAATAGCGCTATTCAGCCGCTCAAACCTACTATAAATCCCCCGAAAGTTATAGAGCCGAGGACCCTTCTATAACGGTCTTATAACTTCTTATTTAACAAGATGGCTGCCAAAATTTTGATCAGCTGATTTTTGACAGGTGCATAACCATGCGTTTAAAGTAGGCAGAAGAGAAAAGGTATGAAAGTCTGATTTGGTGTACCTATAGTTTTTTATATCGTCTATTCATCTGATTATTATTAAATATGTATCCAGAGATACTTAATTATATTTACAGATGTAGTGAGAAATGACTTGCCTTCGGAAACGTTCGTCAACGTCATGCTGTTTCAGTCTATCTCACTGAGACTGACAATAATAGCTTTCATGCTACTTAAGTCAGACTCGGTGACACTGCCTGAAACCGTATGTGTTTACGAACGTTTCCGAAGGCAAGTAATTTCTCACTACACCTGTAGATAGGTATTTAAAATAAATATCCGATAATTTATTGTAAGTAGTTACGCAGTTTCGATTTTCTCTACATGCAACATTACACGAATCAGAAATGGTGGGAAAACTAATCTCCAACTTATTTACTTTAAAATTTTGTTGATAGTTTTTCAACCATTTCAACTTCAACGTCAATACGCAGTGAGACTCCATCATGCAGGCCTTAAACGCTATTGATGCCATAAATAATTTGTGTAATCCGCCGCGGCGTCCAAAAATATATAACATAAGGGCAAGATCCCATTGAGGATCTGCCCGATGTTGAATTTAGGCGGCGATACCGCTTTAATAAGGCGACTGTTTTGTATATAGTAGAGTTGGTGAAAGAAGACCTGAAGAAAGATCGCAGAGGAGCTGGCCTCACACCAGAACTTCAGGTTCTAACTGCAATTAGGTGTTGGGGTCGCAAGGAAGTAAATATTTATTTATTACTTACCCGTACTACTAACTGCCCATACCTAGGTACTAACACAGAATATATAAAGTACAGAAGCTTCACTGCTTTGATGTTCACAAATGCCGCCTTTTTATGTACCTACACAATTATTATTACCAAACAAAACGGCGCGCGAGGCGACGCGAGCAGCTGAAATGGGCCGTATTGCGTGGCGGAAAGGTCGCTTATAAGCCGCACGCCGTCGAAAACAGGGTTGTCAATTATTGAAAACTAATAAAATAAGGCGTCTGACAAATACATTACTGCAATGATATCTACGGCGTTAATAGCATTCGTCTTGATTCGACAATTTAGTTCATGCGTGATTATAGAATTTACCTACGCATTTCATACACGTGATTCAAAAATATTTGTCTCAACTCGGTCGGCACCTTCTTTGTGCTTCGGCCGCGCGTGCCCGGGCGGCATTGTTTGAGGTGTGAGTGAGATAGCAACACGACTTCGCTAACTTTAGGTTAATATCCATCCGAATAATCCTGATAATAACACGAACATTCTAAAAATATCTGTAGACAGTAGGTATGTGAGGTGTGCAGAAATTAATATATCTGCTTAATGCATTTAAAAATAAAGTATTACGTTAGGTACTCACGCATTCATTACAAAAGCAGCATAAATAAGTAATGGTTTAATCACAATCGTAAGGCTGACGTCACACGGCATTTTCTTTTATATGTACCAGTGTACCTATTTGATATTATGGGAATAAAGTCAGACAACCAAATAATATGTTAGGACAAAAGGCGCGAAATTCAATAAAAGTATGAGAGAACGAAGTTTTTTACATTATTTAAATGTGCCGCTTTTTTACTGACAAACTTGTCCGAAAATAAACCGTTTTGTCTGTAATTCACTTGAGTTTCTGAGAATTTAATTTACTACGAATGTAGGTAATAAGTGTATTATTATGTTCCTTACTTTTTAGTATCTCTCTGACTCATCGGCTATGCGAAAAACGCGTCATGATAATTAACATTATTATTATTGCAACATGCTGCTATGCAGTATATTTTCGGCATTTTCATTTAAGATGCACATGTATAAAATAATCCTAATATTTGCAAGCGATATATTTCGCGATACGTGACGAGCCAGCGTTGTAAAAAACGTGCGTTCCGAGACAGCGCGCGCCAACCATTGAATAGACCACGGAGACGGGGCGCTCTGCATGTACTTGTAGCCGCGCGACGGAATCGCGGAGTGACACCCCCTTGGTTGGAGATTAGTTTTCCCACCATTTCTGATTCGTGTAATGTTGCATGTAGAGAAAATCGAAACTGCGTAACTACTTACAATAAATTATCGGATATTTATTTTAAATACCTATCTACAGGTGTAGTGAGAAATTACTTGCCTTCGGAAACGTTCGTAAACACATACGGTTTCAGGCAGTGTCACCGAGTCTGACTTAAGTAGCATGACAGCTATTACTGTCAGTCTCAGTGAGATAGACTGAAACAGCATGACGTTGACGAACGTTTCCGAAGGCAAGTCATTTCTCACTACATCTGTAAATATAATTAAGTATCTCTGGATACATATTTAATAATAATCAGATGAATAGATGATATAAAAAACTATAGGTACACCAAATCAGACTTTCATACCTTTTCTCTTCTGCCTACTTTAAACGCATGGTTATGCACCTGTCAAAAATCAGCTGATCAAAATTTTGGCAGCCATCTTGTTAAATAAGAAGTTATAAGACCGTTATAGAAGGGTCCTCGGCTCTATAACTTTCGGGGGATTTATAGTAGGTTTGAGCGGCTGAATAGCGCTATTGAACGTTTATGAATAACGTTTTTAGCCATCCGGTCAACAACGACCCATCAGCGGGCGCGTAACTTTTTATGAATAAGGCCGTTAGTGTTTGGAGACTTTAATGCAGTGTTTTTATTTTTTTACATGTTTTTGCCCTGGCCACTAAGAAGGAACTTGTTTAAAAAAATAAACAAACATCGGCGGGAGCCATGCGGGAGCATATTGTTTTGCAATTAAATTTCAGTATTATCGTCACTTTCATTCCGTTACCGAAAAAAGGGATAGATATACCTACATAAAATATGTCGATTTCTTCATTCGACTCCGAAACGTTTGTAGTAGGCTCCCAAAAAGCGGGAATGAAAAACTCGTTTAGATGCAAAATAAACTTCGAACTCGAGTTAAACTTGTATAATAATATTAAACTATAATAAATCTAAAATTATTTTAATCATATTATGAGCGTTTTATTATTCTTAAAATATAAATGAAGAGATGCGATGTTTATCGCGAAGTTATTATAATTTGTTTTTTTTTTATATATTGTGAATGAATATTAATTTATACGTATTTATATCGTTTCAGAACGCACTTTATGATCCAGGGGGGGGGGGGGGGGGCAATGGTGGCACTTGCCGCCCCTCACACTAGATTTATGTATGCCTAGGTGCTGTTTTAAGTTTAAAAGACTATCATAGAATGACCATAGACATATATTTTATCCACTCACTTGCTTCATGTAGCTTTTGTTAGATGTCATCACTCTTATTTTACATAGACATAGAGTCCATCGCAAAAATCAAAGCAAGTGAGTGGATAGGGCAGTGCCCCCCCCTCAACGAAGTTCTGGATCCGCGCCTGGGGCCCATTTCTCGAAAGCTTGTAACTTGTAATACAAGCGGAAGTCCTTATCTAATCAATAGTGTCAAAAAGAGACTTCCACTTGTATTACATTATAAGTTACAAGCTTTTGAGAAATGGGCCCCAGGAGGAAACGCTATTTTTCTCTTGTATTTTTTTATGTTTGAACTCGCAATGTATCGAGGAGAAGTTTCATAAATTGCGAAACTTCTATAGATAATGTTCTAGGCAATGTAAATTTTACAAGCAATCTAATCATGCCAAAACCGTTGTATACAGGGAGTCCCAAAGTTATGGGACTTGAAGGGGATGTACCTTAAATATCGTAGATAGGATATTTTGCTGAAAGAAGACTTAAAAAAAATCAAAAAAAAAATGCTTTTTCTAGGCATCGAACCTACTTTAATAAGAAAAAAAATTTTTTCGTAATTTTATAATGTCATTCGAAAGAATGGATAAAAAATAACAATTTTTCTTAAGAGATATAGTATCTAAAACTAAAAGAATTACCAAACAAGTTTGGTTTAAAATTCGAAAAAAAATGTAGTTGGTTCGATTTCAGGGTGAAGCAGAAAATTTTTGAAAAACTTTGAATGCGCTATTACTAAATTTTAAAAATAAACATTATGTCTTCTTTCAGAAAAATGCACTATCTACGATATTTAAGGTACTTTCCCTTCATGTCCCATAACTTTGGGACGCCCTGTATACATGCCTTTTAAAGTAATACTAATATTTTACGTTTGTTTATTCAATTGTCAAATACAATAATCTTCATAACAATTTTTTATAAGTTCTCATGGAAACATTCTCAATGAGAACTTACTTTTAAATTCTCATGAAAATTCTCGGGGAAATTTTCGAGTATGTTCCCGCAATTTTTAGAATGTTCTGCAACTTGTACATTGTTAGTTTGAACAATAAAATAGGTAGTACCTATTTTACAACTAGTATTAAGCAATAAAAATATAATGTTTATTGCATAACTTCACCCAATATGGGATTGCTAGCGATTTGGCTTAGTGTGTTCACGACATTATACACTTATCACAGCGCTTATGCTAACGCTGGTAAGAATTTTCCAGATGGTCGGCTCTGTCGCCTCTAGGTCCCTAATGTTATACATACAGGGTGTTTGGTTAGCGGTGTCGGAGCTTTTAAGGGCTTAAACTACAATCAATTTCATCGATAAATTACCATACAATTTTTTTTTGCCAACGATAATTAAATGGCGGCCATTTTAAAATTTCCAACAGACGAATACGGGCGCACGTCTTATTTCTGGAATTATACGTTTGTTATCGGTCCTATCCCTGCAAAAAAAATCTCGTTAGAGAGCTCATTAGATAAGCAAACTAATTGAGCTAAACATTTGACTCAACTATTTGAACAACGAAACTAAAAAAAAATTTTTTAATTAAAAATTCACCTTAATTTTACAATTGATTTAATTTTGCATGAAAACTAGGTCGTTAAGATAGGTTTGTGGTGTTGTTATTTATTAGTACATGTACAGTATGTTAGCTAAAAAATAACACCATAATTACAGTTACCTATACCTTAAGTACTTTAGGAATTACAAGTGCTCAAACATACACCAAAACAGCTGCATTTAGCGTTCCCGATGCAAAATCCATAAACAAATGAATGTCAGCAGTGTAGTGAAGTGGCCGCCTTCCATCCATCCAGTGCATGTTTGAGCACTTGTAATTCCTAAAGTACTTAAGGTATAACTGTAATTATGGTGTTGTGTTTTAGCTAACATCCTGTACTAACAAATAACAACACCAAAAACCTATCTTAACGACCTAGTTTTCCCGCAAAATTAAATTAATTGAAAAATTAAGGTGAATTTTTTACTATTTTTAATTAAAAAAATTTTTTTTAGCCTCGTTGTTCAAATAGTTCAGTCAAATGATTAGCTTAATTAATTTGCTTATCTAATGAGCTCTCTAACGCGAATTTTTTTGCAAGGATAGGACCGATAATAAACGTATAATTCCAGAAATATCACGTGCGCCCGTATTCGTCTGTTTGAAATTTTTAAATGGCCGCCATTTAATTATCGTTGGCACAAAAAAAAAAATTGTTTGGTAATTTATCGATGAAATTGATTGTAGTTTAAGCCCTTAAAAGCTCCGACACCGCTAACCAAACACCCTGTACACAGTTTGAATAAGAAAAGTCCGTCGTGTGTACAATATTTTAGGAGCAATAACAGATTTTGTGTGTCTCATGCATGTTAATAAAAATAGGTACTTTACGCGGATAATGAGTTAATCAGAAATTATTATAGGTTATAAATGATTATAATTATGTTGCTGCACCCTTGTACCTATCACCCTCGCACTTGCACGTTGGCAAGGGGGTGTCACTCCGCGATTCCGTCGCGCGGCTACAAGTACATGCAGAGCGCCCCGTCTCCGTGGTCTATTCAATGGTTGGCGCGCGCTGTCTCGGAACGCACGTTTTTTACAACGCTGGCTCGTCACGTATCGCGAAATATATCGCTTGCAAATATTAGGATTATTTTATACATGTGCATCTTAAATGAAAATGCCGAAAATATACTGCATAGCAGCATGTTGCAATAATAATAATGTTAATTATCATGACGCGTTTTTCGCATAGCCGATGAGTCAGAGAGATACTAAAAAGTAAGGAACATAATAATACACTTATTACCTACATTCGTAGTAAATTAAATTCTCAGAAACTCAAGTGAATTACAGACAAAACGGTTTATTTTCGGACAAGTTTGTCAGTAAAAAAGCGGCACATTTAAATAATGTAAAAAACTTCGTTCTCTCATACTTTTATTGAATTTCGCGCCTTTTGTCCTAACATATTATTTGGTTGTCTGACTTTATTCCCATAATATCAAATAGGTACACTGGTACATATAAAAGAAAATGCCGTGTGACGTCAGCCTTACGATTGTGATTAAACCATTACTTATTTATGCTGCTTTTGTAATGAATGCGTGAGTACCTAACGTAATACTTTATTTTTAAATGCATTAAGCAGATATATTAATTTCTGCACACCTCACATACTGTCTACAGATATTTTTAGAATGTTCGTGTTATTATCAGGATTATTCGGATGGATATTAACCTAAAGTTAGCGAAGTCGTGTTGCTATCTCACTCACACCTCAAACAATGCCGCCCGGGCACGCGCGGCCGAAGCACAAAGAAGGTGCCGACCGAGTTGAGACAAATATTTTTGAATCACGTGTATGAAATGCGTAGGTAAATTCTATAATCACGCATGAACTAAATTGTCGAATCAAGACGAATGCTATTAACGCCGTAGATATCATTGCAGTAATGTATTTGTCAGACGCCTTATTTTATTAGTTTTCAATAATTGACAACCCTGTTTTCGACGGCGTGCGGCTTATAAGCGACCTTTCCGCCACGCAATACGGCCCATTTCAGCTGCTCGCGTCGCCTCGCGCGCCGTTTTGTTTGGTAATAATAATTGTGTAGGTACATAAAAAGGCGGCATTTGTGAACATCAAAGCAGTGAAGCTTCTGTACTTTATATATTCTGTGACGTTGGTAGTGTTACTACATTTTAGGTTTTCCCTACATGTCGCAAAGCACCAATTCATCAGTACTGCAGTAGGTAAATTTTGTCTCTATCACTCTTTGAGGATTTAGTAATGGAGTCGGCTTCATATCGTTTCCCCTCTGCCAAAGACTTTGGCCAAGAATTTGTACATTGACCAAACCTGTTTATAAAAACTATTTCATTAATCGATTCTTCGCAGTCTTATAATCGTTATGTACCCGTAACAAGCTCCGTCAAAATGCCTGTATGTGCTATGTATGGATTCAAAACTCGTTCAAATACATCATGTATACAAATTATGCGATACCATTTCATATCTTGCCTTTATTTGTTTATATTACAACATTTTATTACATAAAATTGTTCAAGAAAATCAAGTACCAGGGAATCGATAGCAAAATCGGTTTCAAAAATATCGCACACAATTCGTATTTTCATTTTTGACCATAAAGTTAGAATCCGCGCTAGCGCTTAATAGAGAAAGGAAGCGTGTGAAAGGGAAGCCACCAGTTATATGAGTATTACACGAGTGCGAAAAAGATAGACAACAATCCCAAAAGCATAACCACTTTCGAAGTGACATATCAGCCGTATCAGCCTGGTCGACGGATATTGATATTTTAAAAGTGATTTTATAATTAAAACTTATAAGAAGGAATTTATACAGATCATGAAATCAATATGGTGTCGTGTTGTGTAAATGATTGCCTTGTTGCCCACTACAGAAATAACGACAAACACTCGTTTCACAGGTAAATATGATGTGCCGGTTGATTGTTTTCAAACGATATTTTGTCTATTTAGTAGCATTAATTGTGTGAATTATCAAATTGTAGCATTAATTGTTAGTTGTTCTATCACTGTGAGCTAATAATTTATCACAATAGTTAATATTAAAGGATATTTTGTGTAAAAATATAAATTGTTACCCTACGCTAGAGCTCGACTAAATGTTGAACTACCAATATCGATATTTGTTCGATAAACGTACCCAATCAGTCTATTTCTTACAATACTGTCATGATACTAGATTTTGAACACAAATGTGTATTTAAATAACTTAAAGGACCTTATTATGTTTTGTGTTTTTTTTGTGTTATACCTTTTAGTGTGTTTTTTCCGTTAAATTTAAGTGAAGTTATTTAATATTTTCTTCGGTTACCGCAAGGATTACTCATGAAATAAAACTATGAAAATGGATAAACTCGTAGTGTTCGAAACGTCGGAATGAAGTTAAAATTAGTTAATATACGCGAGTTTATCCGTTTTCATAGTTTTATTTCATGAAGTTATTTAGTTTAAATATAATTAATTTCTCTTAGAAACGAGTGGTTCGTACTGTTATTGAATTAATAAGAATCGTACATTACTGCAGAAGCCGGGATACGAGGGTTTTCAGGCCGAATACGTATTTATGTATCAGTAGGTACAGTCGAGTTCATAAATATATGAGCAAATCCAAGGCTTCAAAGATAAATGAGCATAGAAAAGTACACATGCATCTGAACAGATTCACCAATCAAAAATATGTGTACATATTACCTGTCATATTAATCTGAACATGTGTCTCATTAATGTGTAATCAACTGAAACACAAAACTGTTTCCTTATATTTTGACAGTCATAGAAAAGAGTACCGTACTGTCAAACTATACTTTTCTCTCTTTAACTTTACGTATGACGTCATAGAAGTGTCATGAGTATTTGCTTGCGGCTTTTTAGTCTTTTTACCCATTTATTTGCAGCACGCTTAGCCCTTATTTCCCGACCTCTCCAGTAATAACTTCTCTCCAGTAACTTCTGTTTTTCCCATGTAACCTGTCCAATTTAACGGAAATAAAAAACACCGTGTATGCAAGAATAGTTGCTCTTATAAAGTGTTATGTTATGTTGTGTCAGCCTCCGTAGCCTAGTTGGTAGTGACCCTGCCTACGAAGCTGGAGGTTCCGGGTTCGAATCCCGGCGAGGGCATTCTTTGTGTATTTATTTATCACAAATGTTTGTTCCTTGGTCATGGCTGTTTATGTATTTAAGTATCTATATGTATCTATCTATTATATATATCGTCGCCTGGTACTCACATCACAAGCCTTAATTGAGCTTACCGTGGGACTAGGTCGATTTGTGTAAGATGTCCCAAGATATATATATATATATAAAGTTTAATGGTTAAATAGCCGTCAAAGTTAAAACTTGTTTGAATTGCTTGACGCTAACGCATACTAAAGGTTAAACCTTATAGCAAAATAACTAAGATAAAGAATATCTATGATAGGTACATGTTGTCGATAAAACAGTCGGACATCGATAGATAATTGGTCTGTTGGAACAGGCAACCCTATTCCTGACCACACATAGACAAATTTACGCACACACTGGCGTTTCGTTTTTGGTTATGCTTTTAATCGTTGTCAATCGTTCTTTGTCATTTTAGTTCTGTGTTTTTGACTGATGGAGAAAGTTTGACATTTATTGTATTCTCGTATTTAAGGTTAATAAGTTTTACCCATCTTTAAATTTTGTAGGAAATATCAGACTTAGAGAATCAAGTAAGACAGAAGACTCTGCCTTGGTCTAATGTTAAGCTTATATGTAAGCTAATAAGGTTGAATATTTATTGCGCTTATTTGGAATACGTATTACGCGCGAAAATACATAGTGATGTGAACGTTACTCTTTATGACACAATGTCGAGAGTAGGTATAAAATGTCGAGATACGGACACTTGTGTTTACGTATATTAGTGTTCTCACAGTAAGTAAATAAAAACACAGTCTTATCGAATTCAATAACTTCATTTTTACAAGTGCTACTTAACGCTAGTTGGACCTATATATAAATTGTATTTAGGTACTTACAAAAATATCACTAAGGAATATCAATATCACCGGCCTTATTGCAAAAACTTGTATGTATACGCACCTACGCACCTTGTACCTACGCACTTGTATTCAAATTGTATCCTTACGAGTATTCACAATTAAGCCTCAGTGAGTTTTACCGCAGCTAACTAAAACTTTCTTACTACAACAAAATAAATAATACTCGTATGTACACTCGTATGGACATACATTGTTTTCTTTCACAACCGCTAATTAATATTATTTATTAAATATTATAATTGATTTACGGATTTCGAAATGCACGTGATTGACCGAGACTTTTCTTACAGTTACAGCCTTCGTAGTCAAAGATCGCGATAAACGAAAACATAATCAATTGAAGTAGGTTAATGGCAAGACATTCAGGCGGTTTTGTATTAAAATTGTTTGATTAATTAATAACTGTTACTAATTGTCTGTTTACTTTTATTTAAATACTCAAAACAACAATATATCCCAACTAGCAAAATTTCGTCATATAATCGTCGCGGAAACGTAACATATTCAGGCTTTTAGCTTATGAAATTGGTCATAAAAACGTAATAATTACGTTTATATAACGCGATTTGGGCCCATATTACTCAGCTTTTTAGCCATATAAAAGCCATTTAACTGAAACTGCCACCACTTATTAGTCATATAATAATCATCGCCGTGACCACTTTATAGCTAACTAGCTGTGTAATAGCGACTTATATAGCTTTTATATGATTTTTAATCATATAAGAGCCATATAAACGTTGAGTTAGTTATTTATTGATCATATAATTGCTACTTATATGCCAAATTTGTGGAATAAAAGTGTCCAGCGAAACTAAACAGAAGACGGATTGACAACTTGCTCGTGCATATAATTTTGTTAGTGCTAGCTGGTGTAAACAAAATTAAATCACTTAATGCCGTTGAGTATGTTTTGACAGAGCTATCTAAGTAATATATGACCATGTTATAATTGGCATTATAAATTCTACCTAATGGTGAAAATGTATTGCGAATACCACTTTACTGATAAAGTATACTATATTTAGTAGTAAATAATGAACGCGCCACTTTAATTATTAGTTATTACAATATAAATTAAATAAATATTTTTAATTATTACGGAGGAAACTACTATATGACATGTATACGATTAACATATCATATAACTGCTTCGTATTAGTCCTTATATAGCAAGTTTAGTGGTTTAAGCGCCATGACACCTACATATAGATACGTTAATCATATAAAAGTATATAATAGCAATTATTTTTCCATTTACTCGAGCATAGGTCATATAAGATGTAATTATTCGACAAATAGCCAAGTAAGCGTCATGTAAAAGCAGGTTACTTAGCATTAATCTTACATGACTCTTTAGTCATAAAAGATGTCGAGATGCTGAATAAAACACTCTTATAAAACAAGATATATAATTAGCTGTTATATGACTTCATTCACAATGGTCATATAATAGCAACTGCGTTACGTTTACTCGACTTTTTCTCACAAGTCATAAGTCAGCCATATAAGTTTTTGCTACTCGGGAAAAAAGTCATATAAGCGTTTTATAAATGTGTCTTTTTCAGCAACTTCTTATATGACTCTTAAGTCATATAAGAAAGTCGTATAAACGTGTATATGACATCTTATACGACTATTATGCTATTGCTGTATAAGTTGGCTTTATACGACAGGTACTGTGTAATTTGCGTTTATATGACTTTTATACGACATACTGCTGTATAAGCTGGCTTTATACGATAGGTACTGTGTAATTCGCGTTTATATGACTTTTATACGACTTATTAGCTGAGTAAGCTCGATGTTATATGACTGTTTTGCTAGTTGGATAGTACCAAGGTGCACGTCAATCTATGACGTTGAGAAAAATATATCGATACGATAATCTTCAGACACTTGAAAGCCATATTAATCGGTTCGATTACACCAGAGATTATTTAGTTTAAGTAGATATATCAGCACCATACATTAAAATGCATCCACCAGAAATGTTGTTACTACTAGACGGCGCCACGGTTGATCTTTGTTGCTCGTGGGCATTGTACAGATGGCTCTGAAACAGTATACACTACCTTGCCACGAACGAAACGCATGATCATTTGCAACACATAACATATTTCGCCGTATCACTGTATAGGGAGGTTGGTATTGTGGTTCATGCGTTCGGCTGTGAAGCAGTGGTACCAGGTTCAAATCCTAACAATACGCGCTGAAAATGTTATTTTGTTTCTTTTTTTTTCAAACTTTGTTTTTTTATTTTTTTGTTTTTTGTTGCGCATAATCTTTGATTTTGTAAAAACAGTGTTTTACAAGGTGCAAACGGGCGGGTTTTTATTTTGTTGTCGTTTTTTAAAATTTTCCATATATGGACTTTTTTACATTTTTTTCTACTCAGAATCACGAGCTTTTTCTTTTCGTTTTATAGTTATACAAAGTGATCATAGATCCGATAGATACATACATACATACAGGGTGTTACATACATAATTATACAGGGTGAAAATGAGTATACAGACGAACTTGAAGCGTGAAGAGTGTACCTAGTTATTCCTGACAGAGTTGGGTTATACTCGTTTCTGACTAATTCGCATACGTTGAATACAATTTTCGGGTCCATTATGAGATCCAAGATGGCAGCAACTTATTTTTGCAATTTTCATCATTATACTCGTTTCTGACTAATTCGCATAGGTACGTGGAATACGATTTTCGGGTCCATTCTAAGATCCAAGATGGCGGGAACTTTTTTTTGTAATTTTCATCATTATACTTTTTTCTGACTAATTCGCATACGTGGAATACGATTTTCGGGTCCATTCTGAGATCTAAGATAGCAGGTACTTTTTTTGCAATTTTCATCATTATACTCGTTTCTGACTAATTCGCATACGTTGAATACAATTTTCGGGTCCATTATGAGATCCATGATGGCGGCAACTTATTTTTGCAATTTTCATCATTATACTCGTTTCTGACTAATTCGCATACGTGGAATACGATTTCCTGGTCCATTCTAAAACCCAAGATGGCGGGAACTTTTTTTAATATTTTCATTTTTATACTCGTTTCTGACTAATTCGCATGCGTGGAATACGATTTTCGGGTCCATTCTAAGATTCAAGATGGCGGGAACTTTTTATTTTGAAATTTTCATCATTATACTCGTTTCCGACTAATTCGCATACGTGGAATACGATTTCCGGGTCCATTCTAAAATCCAAGATGGCGGGAACTTTTTTTTTGCAATTTTCATCATTATACTCGTTTCCGACTAATTCGCATACGTGGAATACGATTCCCGAGTCCATTCTAAAATCCAAGATGGCGGGAACTTTTTTTGCAATTTTCATCATTGTACTCGTTTCTAATTCGCATACGTGTAATACGATTTCCGGGTCCATTCTAAGATCCAAGATGGCGGCTACTTTTTTGTAAATTTCATCATTATACTCGTTTCTGACTAATTCGCATCCATAGATATATGAAAGAGAGAGATTTGTAACGAAGCGAAATTGTAATGAGTCTCGGTGTCTCCGAGGTCGGGCCTTTGCCACGCTGTGATTGGCTAAAGCGCTACCATATGACGCGGCACTAGAGAGGAGGCTACGTCGATAAATTATTATCCATAGATATTTGATAAGGCCGGAATGTTAAGAAAAACATTAAAATCGATCTATCATTTAATAAGAAATAAATACAGATTAAAATATCGTATTGGACGATATATCTAAATAAATACAAAATAAAATATCTTGGGACATCTTACACAAATCCACCTAGTCCCACGGTAAGCTCAATTGAGGCTTGTGATGTGGGTACCAGGCGACGATATATATAATAGATAGATACATATAGATACTTAAATACATACACAGCCATGACCAAGGAACAAATATTTGTGATAAATAAATACACAAATACTGCCCTCGCCGGGATTCGAACCCGGAACCTCCAGCTTCGTAGGCAGGGTCACTACCAACTAGGCTACGGAGGCTGACAAAAATCTTTATAAACATTATGTTATCTAATCTTTATAAACATTATGTTATCCGTCGCGCCCTTGTTAGCGCGAAAATACCGGCCGCCCAACGGTCTGGCCAGGGACGACGGCAAGAGGCCTGACGGAATGACGCTGGTGCCCTGGAGCATGGGCCGGCCGCTAGTTTGGGACGCCACCTGCGTTGACACTCTGGCGCCGTCCCATGTTTCGGTCACCGGCGTTGCTGCTGGCGCCGCGGCATCATTAGCCGAAAGTCTCAAGCGCCGCAAATATGCTGCTTTAGGAATCAGCTACATATTTGCGGCGTTTGGTGTGGAGACCTTGGGGCCATGGGGGCCAAGTGCACATGGACTTTTTAAAGATCTAGCGGCTCGCCTAAGAGAGACCTCAGGCGACCAGAGGGCTGGCCAGTACCTTGCACAGCGT
This sequence comes from Thaumatotibia leucotreta, assembly GCA_025490895.1. Classification (NCBI taxonomy): domain Eukaryota; kingdom Metazoa; phylum Arthropoda; class Insecta; order Lepidoptera; family Tortricidae; genus Thaumatotibia; species Thaumatotibia leucotreta. Next base: position 79,400 of record JALPQI010030751.1, on the reverse strand, counting down.
TTAAGTATAGTTAGCTATACAACGGGGGAATGCGGCCAGCCTTCTGGGTAACTTGCCCACTGACGGCGATTTAGGCCAATTTTTTTATTTATAGGTAGGTAGTTAAGTTAAGTCCTTATATTGTTTGTTTTCATTTTATGTCGTTTAATAATAAATTAGATAACTTTTTTTTACTTTCGTGTCGGATCTGGTTTGTAAATAATAAACTACAGAATGTCAATTATATACAGTCGAGGAAATTGAATGTTTAGCACTTTGCGGTTCAAGTTAATTTGGTTGTGTTGTATGTACTAAGCACGTCCAATGTAAATTGAGCCATAAACTGCTAAACATTCAATTTCCTCGACCGTACATATATTTGAATATGAACAAAGCAATTTATTAACGACATTATCTTAATTGTGGCTGGGAATCACATGAACAAATAATTATTTAGACGGTTGTACCCTTAATAAACATAATGTTATCAGCCGTTACCGCGATGGTCACATATTTAAATAAAACAATTTCATCCTTTGACAACGGTTATTGTAAAAGGCTCAAAATAATATAATACGCGATATAATCTATATATATTGTTTTACCTTTATGAAGATAAGATATTGATACAAAGGTCAAAATATGAAAGAAAAATTTAATATAATCAAATACATCAACAATTTGTCGACCCTATTAAATAGGGCCCGTGCCGATGACAAATTTTGTCATCGGCAGGGTCAGTCGCAGCGTTGAAAATTTCCGGATTAAATCCCGTTTCTTTCCAAACAACTCGTTTTTTTCCTGATTTTTTCGAAAAAAACAATGAAATTTTCCACTTTAATTTTCAACTCTAAACCAATGAAAAATAGGTCTTATTTTCACTTATACCAGGAGAACGCGATGTCACAGAGGAAAAGTCAATTGAAACAGATGGCAAGGAATGACAGTGACAGTGACATTGATTGTTTCTGAAAAAATCCGAAAAAAACGAAGTTTTCATACATTCCCGAAAAAAACATCATGTTTTTTCCGACATTTTCAACGCTAGTCAGTCGTACCTCTAGTTCGCGATCTGCTCGCAGCGGCCGTACCAAGAAATGACAGGACGGTTGTGAATATAGCTAGCAATTGGATACATTGCACGGTCACTTACCAAATTGCAACTTGCTTGCTATTCTAAGCCGTCAATGGAAAACGCACATACAATTTGTCACTGAATAGTTCAACTAATTGGTACGCCCAAGTAAAATCATTATGACATTTATGTCAGCGGTTTGTTGTTACATATTATTTGTAAAAATACGTGGTTTTGTCAACTAATAACTAAAAAAATCAATACTTTCATGTGGTACGTGACTCAATAGTCCTTGAAATGTTTATTTACACTCCTATTTTTACAAGAAATAACGGCACAATTCGGCATTTTGCGGATATGTTCGAGCTCATCCTGCAGTCGCGGGTAAGTTGCGACTGGCTCATAGGGCGCGCATCTGTCACACTATAAAGGCCTATCGGCCATAACGCTGCGACATGTTCCATGCCACCGTTAGCTATCTATACTGATCTGTGTTCGCATCGCATACTTGCAATACGATTTCCAGGTCCATTCTGAGATCCAAGATGGCGGGAACATTTTTCTTGCATTTTTCATCATTATACTCGTTTCTGACTAATTCACATACGATTTTGGGGTCCATTCTGAGATCCAAGATGGCGGGAACTTTTTTTTGTAATTTTTATCATTGTACTTGTTTTCGACTAATTTACAAACGTGGAACCCGAATTTAGGGCGAATTTAAGATCTAAGGTTATTTACGTATATGTATTGGAAATGGAGTATCTTTAAGGATAAAAACTGCCCAAAAGTACATCAATTGTAAGATACAAAATGGCGGCACCTTTTTTGAACTTTTGTGCAGATTTTTTTCATTATAGGTACTGCATTTCCGCTACTCATAAGAACATGCTAAATATAAAAACTCTTGGATATTAAATTAACCCCAAATTAGGGTTCCACGTTTATAAATTAGTCGAAATCGAGTACATTGACAAATATTACAAAAAAAATACCGCCATCTTGGATCTTAGAATGGACCTGAAAATCGTATTCTACGTATGCGAATTAGTCAGAAAAAAGTATAATGATGAAAATTGCAAAAAAAAAGTTCCCGCCATCTTGATCGTATTCCACGTATGCGAATTAGTCGGAAACGAGTATAATGACGAAAATTGCAAAAAAAAGTTCCCGCCATCTTGGATCTTAGAATGGACCCAAAAATTATATTCCTCGTATGCGAATTAGTCAGAAACGAGTAGGTATAATGATGAAAATTGCATAAAAAGTTCCCGCCATCTTGAATCTTAGAATGGACCCGAAAATCGTATTCCACGTATGCGAATTAGTCGGAAACGAGTATAATGATGAAAATTACAAAAAAAGTTCCCGCCATCTTGGATCTTAGAATGGACCCAAAAATGATATTCCACGTATGCGAATTATTCGGAAACGAGTATAATGATGAAAATTACAAAAAAAAAGTTCCCGCCATCTTGGATTTTAGAATGGACCCGGAAATCGTATTCCACGTATGCGAATTAGTCGGAAACGAGTATAATGATGAAAATTGCAAAATAAAAGTTCCCGCCATCTTGGATTTTAGAATGGACCCGGAAATCGTATTCCACGTATGCGAATTAGTCGGAAACGAGTATAATGATGAAAATTGCAAAATAAAAGTTCCCGCCATCTTGAATCTTAGAATGGACCCGAAAATCGTATTCCACGTATGCGAATTAGTCGGAAACGAGTATAATGATGAAAATTACAAAAAAAAGTTCCCGCCATCTTGGATTTTAGAATGGACCCGGAAATCGTATTCCACGTATGCGAATTAGTCGGAAACGAGTATAATGATGAAAATTGCAAAAAAAAGTTCCCGCCATCTTGGATTTTAGAATGGACCCGGAAATCGTATTCCACGTATGCGAATTAGTCGGAAACGAGTATAATGATGAAAATTGCAAAATAAAAGTTCCCGCCATCTTGAATCTTAGAATGGACCCGAAAATCGTATTCCACGTATGCGAATTAGTCGGAAACGAGTATAATGATGAAAATTACAAAAAAAAAGTTCCCGCCATCTTGGATCTTAGAATGGACCCAAAAATGATATTCCACGTATGCGAATTAGTCAGAAACGAGTACAATGATGAAAATTGCAAAAAAAGTTCCCGCCATCTTGGATCTTAGAATGGACACAAATGGCAAATTCAAAAAATGTAGACACAATAAGAGAAAATTAGTATTAGCCCTTTTTTTCTTACAGAGTTTGTTGGATGTTGGACAGAGTAGAGCTATTTATTGCCAATGATATTGATAGAGTGCCATTAGTAAGAGTTTAATTATTATTTCGCTATGTGAGTTTGGTATTGAAGCGTAGAATAGAAACAGAATGCAATGCTCAGATTACCTTAAATTTTCTATGGCTCTCGTTTCGTTTGTTGCCAGCTCGTCAGATTACGGTAAAGCAAAGCGAATGCTGACAACTAAACGACAACGCCGCGCCGCAATGTATCTGTTATATAATTCGGATATACCCTAATCAGAGGCCCTACCGCGAACAACGAAAGAAGTGTTGCCTCCCTGTCACACTTATAGTGGAATTCACGAGTGCGAGAGAGAGGCAACACTTCGTACGTGTTTCGCGGTATTGTTATCAGTTGTTATGTTACGGGTTCAAATCCTAGCATATGACTTGTAATGTATGTATTTTTTGTTATTATTAGCGATTTAGGGACTTTTTACTTTTTTTTTGTATGTATTTATTAGTTTTTCGGTTTTTTAGACCTCCTTAAACATTTAAAATCAATATATGCAAGATTTTGTTTAGCGACATCTATAGATTATTTCTGTCAAGACTCGAGTAGTGTACTGTTTGACGCGTATCGAGAAAAACGCATAAAAATATGTACGTGCAATAATAGATGGCGCTGAAATCAATTTATTCCAAAAATAGTTAATTTTTTTATTTACTAATTTACTCTTCTAGAAAGGGTGGTTTTGACTATTTTCGATGTATGATGCTAAATTAATTAAAACTGTGCACTAACAGGTAGTAAATATCTGGATTTCAAATAAAACTAAATCTATTACTAGTCAATCGTGCTCCTAGTGACATCTATTGTAACATATTCCGAACTATTTGAGCCTTCTATGAAACAGACCCTCTATATTTGGGTACTTTGTGATTACACCTACGTCGATAGTTTGAAATTGTGTCCGCATAGAAATTTTACTGTATTAGTGTGATAATTTAACTTAGTGTTGTGGTATTGTTTAAGTGTGCGTGAGTAAGTAACGAGAAGAAGAAATGCATTTGTAGTTAGATCGTTTACATGTGTGCTACCTCGTCCCCCTCGGAAATTGGCAGAATGTTTTGTTAGGAAAGTTATAGCGATACCGTCTCCCCATACTAAATCCTCAAAGCTATCACTATTGCAGAAAATGAGTTACCTAGTTCTATGCGCGGAGCGAGAGCCGATATAGGAGATTTACCATTTTTCGCTGCTCTTCCGAATTGTGGTGCTGTCATCATCTCGGACCGTTGGTTGGTCACGGCTGCCCACTGCGTTACGTAAGTATGTACCTACCTACAGTAAATCTACATAGATACCTACGTCATAATCATTATTACAGCCGAAAGACGTATATGGACATTGTCTTGTCTCCCCTAAAGATTGCCACAATGACCGGTTCTGCGCCACCCACATCCTTCACCTGATCATCAGTCCTCATTGTGAGGGGAGTTTTTTCCGCCCAACGGCCGCGAACTTTCTTTCTTTCTATCCATCCCACTCGTACTCGCGTATGGGTGCAAGTGCAAGCGAGCCGGATATAAAAATTAAGTCCACGTTATAACTATTTCACTTGATATAGTTTTGTACGGCAGGTCATGGTACAATATATCTACGTGCAATTTACCCCACCCACTGCCACTTAAGTTTAGCTATATATCGGTACGTCAATAACGAATACCTAATGCAATATAGAACTTGAAACGGATATGATGCAACTTAGACGCTTTTACAACAGTAATACATTCAAATGTTTATTTTAGTGGTAATAAAAAAAGACTAGTGCGGGTTGGAGGAAATATTTTCGACAAAAGTAGTCGACATCACGAGTACGATGATGCAGTTATCCATCCAAAATTTAAGTGGATTTTATTAAATATTCCTCTCGATGATATTGCACTTCTAAGGCTTTCTAAACCGTTGACCTTCAGCAGCACTGTTCAAGCTATAGCATTACCAGAGGATGAATATGTATTTGATCAGATTCATGCATTTGCCACGAAAGGAAGGGACGAGGTAAATTTTAAAGAGACCTTACTAAATATATGGACACCTATTATAACATATATTGGATTAACATAATCTGAAAGATTTTAGTTACCTATGCAGCTGTTTTCTTATTGCAGACTGGCAAAAACACCAACAACCTGATGACAATGAACGTTCGTACTTTAAAAGAAGAAGAGTGTTTATCTTACGTGCCCAACAAACAGCGTTCCAGTTTGTATTCTTATTTAGGTTATTTGAAAAATGTCACTGTTTGCACTAAAAGAATTGAAAAAAGGCCTGGGCTTATCTGCTCTGTAAGTACCTAAACTGAAATTTGTAAGTAAACATCCAATCTAAAAAAGTCATCGTCGTCTTCCAGTTATTATATGCATGGGCTCGTAAATCATGTAATCCTTGTTACTCCAACATTTTAAATGTACCTAACTAGTTGCGATTTCAACGTTGTCGGTACTTGGTCACATAAAAATAAGAAGGCGCCAATTGCTTAGAGTTAGGTTAGTTCAGATTTAAGTCAGGTTGGAGCGGTCCAGTCCGAGGCAGCACCCTTGACAATACGCAATTATGGCTTTTCAAATGTGGTTTTCTCCTCTTGGGCCGGTCGATGAAGGCACACATCCCTGGCATTTGAAGGAATGTCAAGTTGTAAAATCGATCTCATGATTCCTAAGACAAGAATTCGCTATTTGTTATGGTTCCCAAGACCTCCATACTGACCCATTTGGATTAATCACCCTGTATAGTTAACATACCAAACAGCAGAACCAGCGAAAACTAGAGAAATATTCGGATTCTACCTACTTATTCTACTTAATATCAATTTTGTAATTTTCAGGGTGACTCGGGCAGTCCTCTCTTCCGTAACAACATTCTTGTAGGTATTGCCTCCTTCATGTCCAACCCCAATTGCTTTCAAGCTAAACTTGGCATTTTTACCAATATCTTTCACTACGTGAGTTGGATTAAATCCGTCACTGGTATATCATGGTAAGTACGTACTCTTATCTTAATTCTTATAAATATGAAATACCGGGATAGGTATTTCAAAATAGGTTTATAAACTTTATAAGCAGCATCAGCAGTTACTTCATTAACCGCGTTAGACCGAAAGTCCTATTTTTATTTAGGACAAAAAAAATAGATACTATACCTACCTAACTACCTTTTTTTCAAAGAAATTAAAATTTTATTTTGTAGATCCCAAAATTCAAATTAAAATGACAATTTTTTGGGGTTATTATTTCACTTGTCCTAAAAATAGGATGGGCCTTACGAGGATAAAAAGAGTTTTTGAAATTCCAGGTCCGCGGGTAAAACGAAAACGCCGCGACGTCAAGTTTTGAAATAATTTGGACCGTATATTTGGACTAAGCTATGACATGACACAACGCTGCACACTGACAGAGTTCTGACTTTGCTTCAAATATCAAACAATTGACACTCAAATGTATCCTAATTGAATTTGTTAGTTACGCGGTATTGCACTATCGCCGACGGTAGGTACAGATGTAGTGAGAAATGACTTGCCTTCGGAAACGTTCGTCATGCTGTTTCAGTCTATCTCACTGAGACTGACAGTAATAGCTGTCATGCTACTTCAGTCAGACTCGGTGACACTGCCTGAAACAGCATGTGTTTACGAACGTTTCCGAAGGCAAGTAATTTCTCACTACACCTGTATGTAGGTATAATAGTTCTAGTTACGGCTACTATTAAAGGGTTGTCTATTGTTTGCCCGACAGTTATTTAACATAATATTCATATGCCCGAATCTAACTTACCCGAATTTAATTTGCCCGAATGATTTGTTTACCATAAAAATTGTATGACATACTGCTTGTTTACCCGAATATTACCTTCCATAATCATACAATGCCATCCTTTTTCTTTTCCATATTATTAAGTGCAATAATATGGTTTAATAGAATACTCAAATGCCAGAAGCAATTGTTGCCATATTAATTGTTGGCCATATCATTAAGTGCAATAATATTATTTAATGGAATATTCAAACGCCATCAGTAATTATTAGTTTTTTCAAATAAGTACTAGCTATATTATTAAAAATTACAAGCGTTCGAAAAAACGGGCTTCTGGGAACCGGTCGACGAAGCCCCGCTGCGCGGGGCTTCTATTTCTGCTCTAAGGGATGAAAGGTACCTAACGAACCTATTCAGGTTAAGGTAGGGGAACTACAATATGTTCTTTTTTAATGCGGGGGGCTCCGCCCCCCGAGCCCCCCTTGTGGGGGGCTTCGCCCCCCGTCCCCCCTTTTTTGGTTTTACAAAAATGAGGATGCGTAAACAATGAATTAAAGATACTCAAGTATTTTTTAGTCAACGCTTTTAACTCCGCCCTACCCTAGAAACCTAACCAATCCAAGTTGGTTTTGCCTAGGGCTCCCGATATACGTACTATTCGCCGAACCGTAGCTCCGTGTTCTTAACCCCGGCGGTACTAAGATCACGAATTTCACAGTCACGCAGGAGTCTATATTAATTCGCATAATTTATTACGCATACTTTAAATTGGCATAGTGTTGTTAAGCATACTATTTAAGTGGCATAAGCATAATTTCGCATAAACGATTACGCATAATGTATTTACGTATAACGTAAACTATCATAACGATGATTTGGAATAATTAGGATGAGCATAATACTAATTGGTATACTTAATGAAAGGTATAAAATATAATAGATAAAATAATAATGACCGATCATAGATTGCGTAGCGAAACCGATATACCTAATATTTTTGCCAAGTTACTGTCGATTAGTACGTATACGTATTAATATTATAATATTATTATATAAGGTCCTAATTTATTAGTTGCAGATATTTTAACACATGATACTTTACATAAAAATAATTAACTTTAAATATAAATTAAGAAATCTTTTCATGTAATTTTTTTGATTACATTTTCCTAACAAAAAAAATAATTATAATTTCTTCTAAAAAAATCATTATCACATGTCACTATAACACTGTATGTCATCATGTCATCAAACGACACAATCCACGGGAAAATAACATGACATTGACAATCAAGTATTTAATTTATCGACGTGAAGTGGCCAGTTCCAGTTCGTAAAAGAGGTACTAGAATCTGTTCAATGAGTTTTTATTTAATAACACATGAACAGGAACGTAGCAAATTTGTTTTTCAGTTTTCTCCAAAAAACATCGTAATGTTTCACGGTATAATATACTTCAGAGACCGAGTACTATCAGCTCTAAAAATATCTGCATCTAATAAATTAGGACCTTATATTTTTTTTTCTTGTGCGTTGTGCATAGGTATAACAGTTAATGTTTAGGTCTTGACATATTTTATTGACTGACATACATGTATACCTACTTATATTTTTATAGTAAATATTGATGATTTTAATTATTAAACACATTTTTACCCTAGCAATTTAAAATGTTCATAAATACGGCGTGTCTATTTTATACGGGATACAGTTATCGTTTTGTGATCGTAGAAATCATGGTACAGGTAAATAGGTTCCCTAGATCCTATTTTAAGCATCATTAAAATATACGCCCGTATTAAATAGGTACACACTCTGTACTGTGCGCCTCATGCGCCAACCAAGATGTGATTTCTTTACTAAATTGATTATTAAATACCTAATGTTTTATTTAATTGATTGTATCGACGTGTTCACTAGGATGTGTAGGAGATATCGACGAAAGCTAGGCTTCAACTTCGCTTCGTCGCTCCTGCTGATTAGTCTTTTGAACTTAACCTTACTGTCTTGGTTTTACCCTGATCTGCCTCATTCGCTTGATTTCTAAGTTTATGCTAATCCATATTAGGACGAATAAAGTTATATTTAATAATGATATGCATATTTCAATTATGCATAATCAGTAATATGCGTATTAAGCATTATGGAATTTTATTATTTTGCCTATTCAATATTATGCTTAATTATTTATGCCAAATCCGTTATGCGAATTCATATTAGGACTATTAATATTAGGCATATTAAAGGGGACCCGTCACGCAGAGATACGTACCCGAATCTTTGTTTGTATACGTATCTACGAATCTTGGCTTCGTTCTGGCAACGACTGCTCGTGGCATGGATCCGGCCGGACCAATTACTATGCAAACAAATAAGGCCTATTATTGAATAACAGCTTGTTTTTAAAGTACGTATTGAGCATTATACTCTGAATCGGGACGAACGGTATTTTATTGATTAGACTTGCATTTTTCGTATCGATTTATGTTATAGAATAACGTGGTAGGTACTGTGTTCTATATAACAAGCGACGGTGTTATTTATGGATAAGAATTTATATTGTGATTTTGAATCACCAGATAGAAAAATAAAAAAAATAATGTTAAAAATATTTGGCCAAATTGCTATACATAAAAGATAATACAGTCGTTCATTTAAGTTTATTACCTGACAGGGCGGCCCTTTTGTAGATAAGACCTATACTAAGAATTTGCACGCGCAAAGTAGCTAACAATAGTTTGTCTGCGATGTAATTGACCACACGTGGTAATTTTACAGATAAATATTGTTAACTTGGGCTTTACCTGGTACACCTTTTGTTTGTGAAGTTAAATGAAATAGCCGCCTCTTTGTTTTGATATAGATAAGAGGGGATGTTTTAGTAAATTTTAAAAGGGCAATTTCTCCAACGATAATGGACTGAGGTTGATCAGCTTTGCAACCTCGAAAGCTATGGTAATAAAGAGTACGATGTTTCCCCATAAAGAAATTTACAAAGGTACTTGGAAATCTCCGGATGGACAAACCGTCAACCAGATCGATCACATCCTTATTGACGACAGACACAAGAATATTGTGCAAGATGTCAGAACGTTTAGAGGTGCAGATTGCGACAGCGACCACTTCTTGCTAGCTATTAAAATTAAAATCAAAATTAAAGTAGATAAGCAGCTCTCGTACAAAGATGCAACCGAACACATTAATTTAGAACAACTTAAAAACCCAGTCATTAAAGATAAATTTCAATTGGAGCTGCGCAATAGTTTTAGTGGCCTAACTGTGGATGATGATATTAATACAGTCTGGGAAAATATTAAAGGTAAAGTTAAGATGGCAGCAAATAAAATAATTGGGCGTCGGAAAGTGAGAGTGAGGAAGAAATGGTGGACTGACGAGTGCGGAAAAATTGTAGAAGAGAGAAGGAAACTTAAAATACTCGCCCTACAGGACCAGCGGTTGGAAAATAGCTATAGATTCATACAAGCTGAGGCCAGAAGAATGATTAGACGAGCTAAAAGAACACATCTGGAGGGTATAGTCAGAGAGATGGAAACGTTGTTAAGGGCTAACCAGTCTCGCACATTCTATAAAGAACTGAGCTCCTTCAAGAAGGGGTATCAACCTGTCTCTCAACTACTAGAAGATGATCGTGGAAATCTCGTAACATCCAGAGAGGAGATAAAAAGCATGTGGGCAGATTACTTTCAGCAACTACTTAATTGCCCACCTCTCGACGAACCAATTCCCACGCATGACGATAGTGCTCTCGACCAAGAAGTCCCACCCCCTACTTTTGACGAGGTTCGTCAAGCCATAATGCGACTCAAAAACCACAAAGCTCCCGGTATCGACGGGATCCCGTCGGAAGTCTGGAAGCACTGTGGTGGGTCGACTCAGTCAAAAATGTACGAACTTCTCCTGAAAATATGGGAACTAGAGGAACAACCACAGGAATGGAACGTAGGTGTCATATGCCCGGTTCACAAAAAAGGTTCCAAGAAGAGGTGCACAAACTATCGAGGGATTGCTCTGCTCACTACCGCGTACAAAATCTTGTCTAATGTGCTGCTGAAACGACTTGAACCATATGCGGAAAGAATCCTTGGTGATTACCAATGTGGGTTCCGCAGAAACCGCGGCACAGTGGACCAAATTTTTCTGCTAAAGCAGATAATGGAGAAAAGATGGGAGTACGCACAGAGCGTCCACTCATTGTTTGTGGACTTTACGAAAGCCTACGATAGTGTGGACCGAGGCGCCCTTTATTCCATCCTCGTAAATTTTGGGATCCCTAGGAAGCTAGTTTCCATGATCGCCACAGCAACCAAGGAAAGCAGGATGAGAGTAAGAGTAGGGGGAGACTTGACAGATGAATTTACGGTAATTACCGGTCTAAAGCAAGGTGATGCCCTGTCTCCTGCGCTTTTCAACCTGGCTCTAGAGCATGTCGTGCGGAAGGTGCTAACCCTTAACATAGGACTAGAGCTAGGTGGAACGCACAAGGTCATAGGATATGCGGACGACCTTGCTTTGTTAGGGGAAAGCCGTGAACAGGTGGTAGAGGCGGCTAAGGTCCTGGAACAGGAAGCAGCCAAGATAGGTCTCAGGATCAATCAAGCAAAAACAGAATACCTCCACATGAAACGGTATAAAAACACACGAGCTCGCCGTGACAGTCTTCATGTGGGTGGCACCGTATATAAAGGGGTTGACAAGTTTCGGTATCTCGGGTGCACAGTCACTGATACAAACACCAGAGAGGATGAGATTGCAATACGCATCCAGAACGCTCTACGATGCAGCGCTGCCCTCCACAAAGTTTTGGTGTCCAGGCTTCTCAGTAAAAGTACGAAGGTAAGAATCTATAAAACCGTCATTAGGCCCATTCTTATGTATGGCTGTGAAACCTGGACACTAACACTGAAAGAGGAAAACCAACTCCTGGTAGCGGAAAGAAAAGTGCTTAGAAAGATCCTGGGACCTGTTAGAAGGGAAGATGGGACCTGGAGGATCCGGAAGAATGCCGAAATCGAGGAGTTGGTGGCCGAACCTAATATATTGGGCGAAACTAAATCTTACAGACTTCGTTGGCTCGGTCACCTACTCAGAATGGGAGAGGATCGGGCAGTCAGAAAAGTCTACTTCGGGAGGCCAACCGGGCGTCGACCGGTAGGCCGTCCCAGGTACCGCTGGTGCGACGTAGTTGAGGCAGACCTGCATCAACTCCACGCTGATTCATGGCGGGAAATCGCACTGGATCGGGACAAGTGGCGTGCTCTCGTTTCGGAGGCCAAGATCCTCTTTGGGTCACTGAGCCAAGCCAGTAAGTAAGTAATTTCGGGTTTTGGTTTTATACGTGTTTAGTCACTAATAAGATTGCAGGCCGGACAGACTTAGCGAGAGTTAAGTCGAATTTAAATTAATTGTTTTTTATTATTTTGTTACGTTTTTGTATTGTTACTGTTGGTGAGAAGATAGCGTTTTTAAAGTGTATTAATAATGATAATGAAGATCAGTTGGGTGTGGAGTTATGCCACCAGGGTCGGTGACACGGCTTTATGCACTTTGTGCAATGATCGTACGAACAATGAGTTTTTGTGTCGTGGTGGTACAACAGGATCGATAGGAAAGCATTTCAAAGCGGTGCACCTAAAATCTCCCGTCATCGTCACGACATCCAATGAGTTAGTATATTGTATTTTTTAATTATATTGCTTTTTAATATCCTTTTATATTTTAAAAGTTCCTTATTTTGTAGGAAATAACGCTGTAAATTTGTATATTTATGACGCATTTATTTTGTTCCTGAGTTATGGGTTTCCTAGTATAGATTAATCGTTGTCTGGTACCCTCAATATTGATTTATGTATTTATTTATATCAACTTTATTGCACGAAAGAAAAACTTAAATTACGATATTTAGAACTAAGAAAAAATATTTACTCCGCACTGTGTTATGTATTTTTTAACTTCCGTTCACATCTCATTATTAAATTAGGTAATTAGTACATAACAATGTGTCAGTTTTAATTAATATTGAACTCAGAAAATATCTATATTTTATAATTCTGCCCTCCTTACCTTAAAAAGTAAAATATTAATAATTATGTAAAATTTAATCTTAGTACGTACGTATACACGTTATCATACTGAAATTAAGTTATCGCACTTTACGTTAGAAAGGCAATTAGGTAACCACTAAATTAGATTCACAAATATCACGGAACATTCTCATCAGTTTTCCTTAGTCCTTAAAGACAACGCATCGAATCGTCACTCAACAACGCGGGCGGAACGGATCTGCGTGTAATTAAGATACGTATCCCCGTGTACACGTGTATACGTATCTTTATTGATACGTAGCCGTGTAACACGCAGGAAACGGGCCTTAAAACCGTTGCCGTGTAACACGGCAACGGGGATCCGGCTACGGTTACACGAAACACGGTCACGACCACGAGCCCTAGTTTGCCCTGGTTTATTACTTGAAAATATTTTTAAACCATTAACCTAGCACTGAGTATGCACAAAATTAAGTAGGCTACACGAGTAGGATGCCATTTAATATTATGACAAATATTCTCGGCCAAAAAATTTAGGACGACGTTATGCGACACCACAGGCACCCAGAATACTAACCTAACCTACTTTTTAATAGCAGTTTCACTTTATGGAGGGTCATTTGGATGACAAGTTATGTTATGGCATGTAATATTTACGGATTCCGATGATTCTGACAAAAAGCATTATGGAAATTGTCTTTTCTGGTAGCTAATTTGGATGACAAACGATGTTGTGGCATGTGATAATTACGGATTTCGATGATTCTGACAAATGACATTATGAAAATTGACTTTATGGGAAACAAAGTTTCTGGCAAATGATTAATATAGTAAACAATAAGTATGGCATAAGATGTTATGAGAAACAATATTATGTGTGTTGAATAGGATGGCAAATAAAATTATGGCAAATGAAATTCTGGCAAATGGGGGTATCCCCTATTAAAGGCTTAATAGGGACCTAATTGGGCGTTTTCTAAAAAAATCCCGAAAACCTAATTCTTTCACATCTGGACGTGCCTGGGCTCATTCGAATCGGAATCACGAGCTGACTTGATCTAGATAATTAAAAAAATAACCCACAAAAAAGTCCTGAGCGGCACGTAGTAACGGAAACTCAAAGGGTCTAGCAGGCTAACCTAAGAAGATTGGCCTCCGCAGGGGATTTGGTTGTAATTTGAGGTGCAAGGCCCTAAGAACACTAGGTATATGCGTAATACCAGCCCTCGAACTTCTTTTATTAGACTTATTAACGAAAATGTCAAAAAATCATGGTCATTTTTAAACTGTGATATTAGCTAAACGAAGTAAGCGGGAGTAACCAAATAAATTCAGAATGAACGAGCATGAAATCCTCAGGGCGACTCTGGCAGCCCCTCTCGTCGGCAACAATTAATACTCTTTTAGGTGTCGCATCCTTCACATCTGAAATAAATTGCTCTAAGAATGAACACGGGATGTTCGTCAGTGTTGCCCCCTTCAAGAGTTGGACAAATTCATCACTGACATATTGAAAATTCAGTTTTACAATTAAAGATTTTATTTTTCATTCTTTTTTTACCCAGTACCTACTCTCTTTATTCCACATAGAACAAGCAGATTCGCGAAAAAACTCCCAGATGAAGGTTTTCGGTCCTTGTCTCAAGACGATCGATTAGCTGGTTCGCGAAACTAATTCTTCGGGAGTCTGCTTGTTCATTGTGTTCTATTTACAGAAATACTCCATCACCAACGACCCTTAAAGTTTAAAGTTCCGTTTTCGCTTTTAGTTTAGCAAGAAGCGCTTTGAAGTTCTTGATGCCCTTTTCATTGGCCTCTTCGTAACCCGGGGCTGAAGATTTTACCAACTTAAACCATCTGAAATATTTAGAGCATATTTTTTTATCACGCTATTTTTATGTTAAATAGGTTAGTCAGCGGTAATGTGTAATGAAAGACTTCACTCACGATTGAACGCGGGGATAAGAGTCTAAACTAACTCCCGCTGCATCAATGGTAGAAACGGTAGCGACCAGACTCAGGTCGGCGAGCGTCAGGGTGTCTCCGACAGCGTACTTATGGCCTGCCAGAAAAGTGTTCAAGAATTCCAGAGATTCGTCTAATTTCTTAAATAGTTCCTGGTCAGCGGCCTTCCCGGCAAAAACTTGGGGATACTGAAAAAGGGTTTTAACTGTTATCTCGAAGAACAGAAACACGGTTAAATAAAAACAACGAAATCATATGGATAAGTTATAAACAGGTTATAAATATACATAAGTTAGCTTAAAAATATATTAATTTAATATGGGACTTACAAAAAAGTTTCCAAATCTTGGATAAAGAGTCCCCAAATCGAAGTCCAGCCGTTGGTCGATCAAGGCCCTGGTTAAAATTAAAATAAGTGTAATGTATGTACTTAAATTAGAACAATAATATAATAATTAATAAGTTATCCCCCGGAGACGACATCTGAGGGCTAAAAAAAAATATTTTTTATTTAGATATTATTGCATAATATATATTCATTTATGCGGACAGATTCACTTCGAGCTACTTTCGAGGTGGCTCTTGACGAGTGCTACAAACACGGCTCTTATCGCTGTGTAGGTAATAGGTACCTATGTGCAGATGTGATTCATGATGATTTGTAACTGAATTTTGCCGGATTCGTCCGTAGGTATGTCTAATTATAAGGTAGGTAAGTATTTGCCTGTTTATGGTTTTGATAATAGGGCTGCTATTTACTATTTTATTCTGCAATGTCGGCACCAGTAAAATGAACTTACCTAGTCTTTATGTCCTCGGGGTAAAGGTTTTTGTTGTTGTACTTTCTGATCAGGTACCGACTGATGGTCCGAGACTCCCAGAGTGCAAATCCATCATCCACCAGCGTTGGTACCGTATGTTGTGGGTTTAGCTGAGAACATAATGATATAAATAACGCTGAATATTATTTCGCCTGAAAATAAGTGTCGTATGAAATAACTTCACATAATCATTAAGTTTTATATTTAGTAACTTTCAATTAACAAGAAGCGCTTTCTAATTTGAAATGACCGGCAACTTTAATCCATAGGTAGGTACAAGTCCTCAAGTCATTATTGTTCGCAAAACCAAAACGTAAAATTGGACTTACTTGATAGCTGTTGCTACCTACATTGCAACGATTATAATTATTATTGGATAAGGAGCATAAATGTTGACATGGGAATTATTTAAAAATGAAATATGCAATATTTAGGGTTTAGGGTAAAGAATTGCTTAAGCATCTCTAAGAGCTCGCTTGATGGCGTTATAATTTAATTACCTGCTTTATGAATGGCTACTTTTGTGGCTGCGACAGAGTTCCATTGGTTTGTGTGTGGTGTAATTACGTTACAAGGAGTTGTATGTTAGAAGACAAATAATATTGCATAAACGTCACATAAGTTAGACAGGAACAACAGTCTATGAATCAGACTCTCTATCCAAAGACCGATGTGCAATTTCTATCGTCGGATACTACATACTGTGATGTCAGCCTGTCGTGTGTCCCAGTGTCTTATTGCGAAGTCTACATTCTACAACTCACTGGTGGTAACAAACCTTTAGAAAATCCGGTGTCATGTGTTCTCCAGCTTGTAGGTTGAGTGGCTTGAGGTTCAGTTCGACGTTAAGCGCCGCGGCAACCAGCAGAACTAAACGGCATGGCGCTGAGCCCGCAGTGTAATACAAATCCATGGTGTGAAACTGAAATCATCATCATCATATCAGCCAAAAGACATCCTCTACTGAACATAGGCCTCCCCCAAAGATTGCCACAATGACCGGTCCTGCGCCACCCGCATCCAGCGGACATGAAGTCAAATGAAGTAACATAAGTATTTTCCCCTCACTAGCTCGTAAAGCGCTCGTTTATCGTTTAATACGAGCGGGTAAAAACGCTTTTTACACACTTGTGAATAAAGTAATTTGACATTGCTCTAATTCCTATAGCCCCCACTTGCCTAGTATAAGTGGATCTGTATGACCGTAGTAAACATGCGCAATCGGAGCTCACATGTTAAATTGGTCGTTCTCATGGGTGACTTTGTAAGCCATTGGCTATATTTAAGTTCCAGAAGTAACTCTATTCTACGATACGTTTCGACATTGAGTTTTAAATGGTTTCTTTAAGTTAATTTACATTTGGATGAGATTTGTAATCATATTTCCTCGCGATAGTGAGGGGAAAAAAGTTGTATTACACTTGGCGGCAAAGTTTGTTCAACTCTCGTGCCTTGAGACCTTCGCAATGCTCAAGATTTCAGTTTTCAATTTTGGAACAACTCAATTTTGGTCCACAAGACTGTAACGTCAATACAAATTCGAATCCTGTTCCTACCAAGTCAACGTTTGTAAATGAACCAAAAATACATAAGTACGTACCTAGTACACTTACGAATTATCTTCCTATGACTTGAGAAAGTATGCTGTTTAATTGATATAGTGCGTGTATGACTTGTCAAAATTATTTTATACGGATTTTTAACGATAATGTAGGTATGACTTATTAATCTTATTATGTAGGTATAGGATAGGACCTAGCATCATAATGAGATCAGATTAATGATATGATGATTATAGGTAGGTAAATCATAATTATCATAAGACTTGCCTATAAAACCTCAGAATTATTCGTAATATTTTGATTGCATCAACTATTGAATTTTTTTATTATGTCACGGTTGTGACATAATAAAAGACACAATCATGTGTGTCAAACAAGCATCCGACCCGCTTGGTGGTAAGCAGTTAGCGTAGGCTATGGACTCCTTTATCTCCATAGTATGTACATGCTTAGGTACCTACTTAGAAGGAATTACATATTTCTACGTTCAGTAGAGCTTTAGATACCTATCTCGAGCACTACCGGTAGGGATAGGTAAGCAAGCTTTACTTATCTTGAGCATGTACCTAAGTAGGTAGGTAAGTATTAAAGTCTCCATTATGACTATTAAGAGTACCTAAACAAATTGTAAACTAAGACGATAGGTAAATAAAAACGGTTCATGTTAAAAAATAATTGTACTTACCTATAAAAATGGTTATGACAGTGACAAAGTACCGCCTACAGTAAACAAGTTACAAGCGCCCAACTCACAGCCGGTTTGATTGTGTCTTGTGACGACTGGCGTTCGGCCCGGCGACTCACTTCACTTCACTGATTGTGATTGTGGAAGCCTCGAAGGTCAAACTTCGTTAGATGCATGAATGTAGGATTAATATGGATTTGACAACGTTATAATAATAGCAAGAACGAAAGGGATGGTCTTATGAAACTTTTTACTAGTGGAAGTGAAAAGGAACGATAATCGTCCGTCCTTATCACTGTGCCACTATTTTTTGTGTGTGTGTGCATTAGATGCTACATGTAAGTGCCAGACAAATGCGTTGAATACGTCACTAAGTGCCTGTGTGGCACTTTCTTCTTAGTAGTAAGTGACTATGTCTATCCCTCTTAGTGGCACACTATGTGCGGCCCCTCGGTTAGATGAGATATTTTTTTGTGGCTCTAATTAATTGCTCATGATGATCTCTAGCGGACGAACGCGGAACTAAGGTCTAATACAGTACAAAGTAGGTGTGTGTGATAATGTGATTAATGCTTCATCACGATTTAGGATATTTTGGCCATTATCTTCACAAAAAATAAATTACATTTAAATGTAGAAGTATGTAATTTTATGAGCAATATGAGCATGTATCAACAAAATGAACCTAACAATACATTACGGACTTAAGACTTACAGCTGTGAAACGTCAAGTTGACAGAACATCTACAACGCCAATGTTGGAGTCATCTTCAACTTTCTTTTTTCGTTAAAATCTGCTTTTAGTTGCCTGATGATGTAAATATTGTTTAGCAAGGCTGACGTTAGTGATTGTTGCTTCCCGTTTATTTATTTACAATGAGCGACAGCAGTGATTCCGAAGAGTTCTACGATGCCGAAGAGCTCACACCCATTAAAGGTTCCAAGTAAGTAAATTGTTTACACCATCTGTATTCTTAGAATAATCCATTTGTTGATGAGATCCACAGTTAGTTTACCAACCATACTTACTGTTAGACACTAATTCGACAAACATTTTCGTGTTTAAACTACTCTTATTCAAGTCACAGTAGCTATAAGTATGGCAGGTGTTTCTAAGTACAATATGCATCGTCCTTGGTGAAATAATCTGTTGACATTCGAATCAATGATTTGTAACGCATTAGCACTCAATTGTAACTTAATGAGAAGTACATCAATAGTATGCCCCGAGAATAATTTGTAAACTGAAGTCCTATGTATCATTTCTAATTATGAACATATTGGAGTATAAAATAAAGTCATCTATTTTCTGCTATGCACTATGCTAAGTAATTGAATAGTACAACATTTATATCAACAAGCACCAAGCACTTGCTTAATATTCAATGTAATAATGGGATTGATTTCTGATTTTGTAAAGTAAAGGTTCTCCTTTTATATGAAATATGGGAATGCACATTACTCAGAATAGACACATTTTTTTTAAAGAGTATGTTTAGTTATGACCTCTGGAGGTCTAGAGAGATTATACCTGCCAAAATAAAAATATTTGTACTGTAATAAAATCAGATGGGGCTCCTAATTCAAACACAAGACAAATATTTATATTTAAGAAGATATCATTTTGACGATTTACAAAGGTTTATTTATCAGTTTCTTAACTCTTGGAATGCCACTGTAAAAAATTTGCTTGTTGATTCATTATTTTAAATCATTGTCCAAATGGCTTGTAATGTAACAGATCACTCAGCAGGGACTCTACAGGGATCAATGTTTTTTTATAAATTATAAAAATTACTATACAATATATTCATAATTGCATATATTATGCAAATATAGCATATAAGAATACTCTCATAAAAATAAAAAACTTTATAAAGCATTTTCCTAATTTTCAGGAGATCATCACTATGCAGGAACACAAGCCTAACAGACAGTTCCAAAGATAAAGATAAGGATAAAGATAAACCAGCAGTGAAGACTGACTCTACACTTGTGGAGGCTCCTAGTATAGCTCCGAGTATATCTACAGCCGAAGCACCTTCTGTTCCTGATGACCGGACTACTGTTAAGAGTGTAAATATACCACATAATACTACAAAGACACAATAAATTAATTACACTGTTATATGAATACATCTTCTTTTCAAACACAAGGGTTTATAGTCTCGATGTTAGCCACATGAAAAATGGATAAACACACAGTTAAGAATTTCTTTGCATACATGTCGTCGGTTGACAATCAAAACTCACTAAGTAACAAATACCTACTTGAAATAGAGATCGTATCTCAGTTCTGATTTAATACTGACATAAGAGGTTGCTAAGACTAGTGACAGTTTTTATAGTGAGTTTTGCTTGTCAGCCGACGATGTGTCGGTTTCCTCTGAATATTTTCTTCTACAGTAAAGCTGGTACAAATATTTTTTCCTATAAACAAAAATTCATAAACTTACTAAATACTAAAATCCTAACTTGATGAGGAAAGTCAAAACTAAAAAATAATTGCTCCTTAATCATATTCCAATTATTCCTTCAAACTACAGATTTGTTACATGTTTTTTTCATATTATAAACTATTTCACTAGCATTGGTCACTGTTAAAGGTGGTACAAGGGCGCCGGCGCTTCCAAGAGCTGCGGCGCTGCATGCAAACAGACGAGGATGAGGATGCCGTCGACGCGGCCGCCGACCATCACTCCTTCACCGATGTTACACAGCCGTTCAAGTGAGCAAACACATAGCTAATTCTCACATCATCCATACTCCATACTTGTAAACTATGTAGTTATTAGCCAGAAAGCTTAAGTGGCGATGGGCAGGACACATATCTAGGTATAGCGACAACAGATGGACTATTCTAACTACAAGGTGGAACGGACCATCAGGAAAAAGAAAAGTTGGCAAACCATTTAAACGATGGGCTGACAACATAACAGAAGTGGCGGGAAGGGATTGGATGCTCCAAGGAGGGAATAGAAAGTTGTGGAAGAAGTGGGAGGAGGCCTTTACCCAAACGGGATCCATGACTCAAATAAAGACAAACAATATATTAAACTACTTCAGCTGAAATAAATTATGAGAGTTCATGGAAATAAAAAAGGCTATAATATAAATATAATATAAATGTGGTTATCTCTCAAAGTAAAGTCACAGTAGGTTCATGACAAACCAACACCTTTCCCAAATCAAGTGCACAGATAAATGCAATGCCTTACTTGCTTCCTCGCGAGAAACTCGGTCAATTCGTGCTTGTTTAACTAAATAAACTAATAATGTTTACTGCACACATTTACCCAACAGATTTGGTGAACAGATAACTTATTAAAAATCTAGTTCTATTAAGTTGAGTTCAAAATTCCTAATGACATGTTATTCTCAACCAGAGTCTGCTGAACGCACGATTCTCTGAGTTGATGAGTTTGAGGGCCTACGCTAGCTGATGCGGTGGGCGTCAGTGTCAGATAACATAGGACCGTAAGTCCCTGGCAACTGGGAGCTAGAATGAAGTTGTTTGTTAGTTCCAAGTATAGCATAACCTTTTAAAAACTTTTACATTGACTACGATAATCCCAGGAAAATAACCCCTTTTATTTATAAATTTTGTCCTAACATAATTAAATAAAATATTACCTTTTATTTCCTTGTTGTGATGTACCCAAAATAAGTTTAGGAACCCGTTAGGTGAAAGTTAGTTCCTCGTTTATTTGTCTCTTTTGGTCTCATAATGATATGTCATAAATATGTCTATGAGATCGAAGAGGACAAACAATACTTATCAGCTTGCAAAGTTAGGAGACGTTTATGAATAACCCCTTATTAAACAAATAAAAAATCGACTAAACTGTATGTTGACCTTTAATTACAGGGTGATCGCGCACGATACGATGAGCCTACAGAGTATGACGTCCTTAGGGCGTATAGGCCGGATTCTCAGCGGCGCGTCGGATTCACACTGTAAGTTAAAAGCGTCTCATTTATACTTACATCAGTTGCGATAATTTAATCTAAGTATTCTGGATAGTATCCAACCCTACGAACAAATAAAACATGGAAGCCGCACGCCATACTAAATTGCCTTTCAAAAACGGTCCTGAATTTTAGTTGACAAGTGTCACCCCATCTTCAATGCATCACAGTAATGAATTTCAATGTTAACCTATAAAAACTTAAACTGGCATATAAAAATTGCTGTGATTGGTCCGTCTAACATTTGATTGGCTATATTTTATAAACATTTGTCATAGATGTTTCGCCGAAATATGCGCGGTGTTAAGAAAAGCGCTATGTCCTGCCCATCTTGGCACAATTGAACAAATGTTTTTGGGGGCATTTTTGAGCTGGCGTTAGACGTCCATGTTATATATGGTCGCAGATCCAATCTGATGTTTTTAGGGAAATGCCAATATCTAATACAAAGTTTCGATTTAAGCCATAAGATGATAGCAGCTTTTACATATGTGGGATATTGTGTGAACTGCAAAGAGTTTCACTTATTTGGCTTGAATTGTCGTAGTCAAGTATACGTTCAGTTAGCGGGGCGTAAAGCGTTGTGTCGATAGTCCACGAGATTTCAACAGCGTGCACTCAGGCCGCATACGTTTGCATTTGTTTAACATGGACGCCACGCCGCATAAAATTCAGGCCTTACACTTAGTTCAGTAAGTGGCAGGCCCTCCAAGGGTTATTTCCACCTGTTACCCCCCATCTGGTATCAGTGGTAACAACGGGGATTTTTTTCCAACCTACAACCACTAGAGTACTTGGTGGTTACTACTGGGAATACTTTTCCCACTAAAATATTTGGTGGTATCTGGTGGGAAAAATAAATCTGGTGTCAAGATGGGTGGTAAAAGCTGGGAATAACCCCGTGCACGCATAGAAGTTTTTAATATACCAAGGTTCGATTTCTTTCAGCCAACATTCGTGAAGTAGCTCAGGCGTCGGCTCCGTCGCGCGAGACCAACACACCTGACGACCCTGTTCAGGTGGAGAGAACGCAAAACGGTAAATTCAAATTGATGATGTAGCTGTTTTTTTACTTTTTTTATGGACAGGGCAATTACAAACTGTAGGATCGCCTTTTAAAGCGAGGCGATGGGAGGAATTATGAAAGTTTTACAGGTAAACAAAATAGAAACGGGAATTTTGCATTCAAGCTGGTTATGTGTTGTGTAGCAGGATTTTCGCTGCCTTTATGAACTTTAGCTAAAAATTCGGTATAAACGAGGGCATGATAAAAAGTCTAATAAGAAAAAAATGTCGTTTTGGTGGTGTGGAAAGAGACAAAATGTCTGCTTTAGCGTCATTGTCCCGCATGATGCATTATTTTTTAGTTTTATAATATTTGCCTTTTGTTTGTGCTTTAACACTATTAATAAACTTTTTGCTTAATTTATGTGGTATGATAGTAAGATAATATGTTATATCTGCTGTAGTGTAGGCTGTGTAGGCAATAAAATGATGACGGTTATGTGAATATTTCTGTAATTAAATAAGAAAATATCACTAAATGACAAACTTAAAATTTGCGTCTGTAACGAAACAATTTATCTGATTATCATACCAATCTTATTATGCATAGCACCAAGATTTCATTGCTTCATTTTTGGTGATGGGAATCCCTTAATAATTACAATCTTTTCGTCTCAGGATTCCATGTAACTTTGTTAATTGTACATAGTTTTGACATAAACTACAACTGTACATGTACTTATGTTAAAGCTTAAATGTTCTTCCAGTGCTATTTCGTTCGCTTTCTAGTTTCGCCAAAGATAAATGATAGGTAATAATAAATGAATACTGTTCATTCCTATACAAAGTCGCATACCTAGTCATGAAAAGGGTTTCAATGATAAAAAATAAAAGCGCAAGGTATCTAGTCTATAGGGGCAAATCCATAAGAATGTAGCATCAATTACTTACCGATTATTTTGTATATTCTTATATTAGTCAATGAGATTTAACTGTCCAAATATCTATCTAGAGGGATAAGCTAGACATCCGGACACTTAACTTTGATTAAATAATATAAAAACACAAAATAATTGGTAACTGATATTGATATTACAGTCTTGTGGATTTACGCGGACAACCGGGTCACGTGACTTTGTATGGAGATTAGTATGCCTAGCCGAAATGCCATTCAGCAATTGTATACGATACGCGATAAGTAATAAATGTATGAGAATGTCAGATTCGTACGAAAAGTCACATTATTATGGTCACGTGACTTGTATTGTATTCCGGCCATTTTCCGCAACTCAACATCAAGCCTGCCTATTTTGCGTGATGCCAACGCTGACCAAATACTTGTTGGGAACCTCATATATGCCTTGAATTTGTCACGTGACTTATCGATTATCGTATAATCATCATCATCAGCCTATGATAGTCCACTGCTGGACGTAGGCCTCTCCTATTAACTATGCGCATTAGAAGGTAAATGCCCATAATCGCCACGCTTGGCAAGCGGATTGGCGATCGCAGTAATGTGTCCACTATGATTACGCTGCTGCCCATCATCAATCTTTTATCAAATAATGGTCAGGGACACTTCAATCCCTTAGTCGACTCTTAGGACCGCAGGAGGAGTTGGGGTGGTGACAAATGTATTCTTACTGCCGTCACCACACGGCTATCGATTATCATATCCGATTGCAGAAAGACATCTTGGCTAGGCATAGTAGTGACTAATCGCAGCAAAACGGGATTAAACGCTAATCGTATCGTCGAAAATGTCATGGTAACGCATTAACCCTGTGTCAGTGCTAGCGATGGAGCCGGACGTGATAGCGAGTACGAAGGCGAGCAGCGTGAAGCAAGCGGCTAGCGTCGTCACCGCGCCCGCCGGCCCGCTGCCGCCGCCGCGCCGCAAGAAGCCGCGTGAGTATAGCACAGGCCGTCTTTTGTAGTCATTGATTTAGAATATATAAGTGGATCCCCAAACAGCTCAAAAAAATGGCCCCAAAAAATGGGCTGCAGAAGTAAATATTGCGGTCCCTTTGCTCCGCTATTCAGTTCTGACTAGGGCTGCCAACCGTCCCGCTATATGCGGGACGTCCCGTTTCTGAGGCCCTAAAGTATACGTCCCGCGAAGGGTTCGCGCGGGACGCCAGTTGTCCCGCTTTTCAGGGAATACTAAAATAGTAATATGAATACGTAAATGAAAGAAACTAAAATTTCGGCTTGTTAATTTGAATGTACCGCGACATCCGTACCAATAGTCCGCTAGCACCGTGCACTGAACGTGTATACTGCCAAAATATGAATGATTGCGATGGGTGCAATAGGTGCATCTAAATTGAACCGATCTAAAATTAAGCATTGTTTTTTTAATGTTAATGTCGTTCCCATCCCGCATTTTAAAGCCAAGTCCCGCAATTTATTCGCGAATGTCCCGCATATCTGTGATTTTTGGTTGGCAGCCCTAGTTCTGACAGTTGACATTTGGTCACCTTACGGTATAGCATCATTATTCCTTAAACATAAAAAGTTTCTACTATTTTGCGATGTTGTTCGCAAATTTGACACTTATTGCTCACTACACAAAGTTTTTTATTCTTTGAGTTTTTTTATTATAGTTTATTGTAAGTGAGCGTTATTAGCTTCAACTGAAACATGATAAAAATGACTTTTAGTGCCACTTTTCTTGGTTTTTTTGTTTGGCTCTGTGCGTCCATTTATTATTGAATGTCATTGTTTGTAGTACACCTACATGATAGGTATCCCAAATATATCGCCAGATTTGAAATCGATGATTAGTACATTACTATAGAGGACGGGAAACGAAGGGTTACAGGCCAAGTAGATATATCTGGCTGAAGGAACTGAGGCCAGATAGGGATACGCGGCCTGTAACCCTGTTTCTCGCCGAGATTTGTATAGTGCTTTTCTCAAACTTGCCATGAAATAAAACGAACTGATTTCGCCAAACCATACTATTTAATTTGTAAATAAGTATCGTATAAAACATTTAAAAAAACATTCGCGCCTAACTTTTTTTTAATTTATATGCTTAGCACATGATTGGCGCGACATTATCTCGCCGCGAGATAGTCTATCCGTTCCTCTTTTGTTAATATAGCTAGTAAAGGACGGGAGATCTATCTCGCGGCGACATACTGTCGCACCAATCATGTGCTAAGCCTGCTGCTTGAGGTATCCTTTTAACTGGTGGTATAGACATTAGTTCTAAGGTTTTTTTTTCTGTGGCTGAATGTCAAGACCTAGTGTCACAATGTGACATTTCAAAACAAACGACAGTTTGTTTGCAGTCCTAGGTGTGAAATAAATACATGAAATCTCTATACATATCCTCTTAGCACATGACACCGGATACATAGTATTTCCGAGTTTAATTTAACGTAAATAACATCAACATTTCGTAGCAAGTTTGAGAAAAAATATTTTTCACGACACTGTTCGTAAATGTGGTCATTGTTTGACTAAACACAGTACGGAAAGTTGCCTAAAGACGTATGGCTGTCAAATTGTGACAGCTGTACATCTATGAACGTCACGAACAGTACAACAATGTTGAACGTAAACTAAAAGGTGATATCTAAACACGGATTTCATAGGTAGATACGACATTTTGAAAATTATTTCAAAGAAATTTTCTTGGAGTGCTTGTTTTTTCTTTTTTTTTGTGGCACAGGATCATGGCGTTCAGCCACATAAAAATGTGACTAATTTTTAATAATTATAAACATATTTTGAGTGACTCATAAAAATGTAAATAGGGTTTTGTATGATTTTAGCACACCGCAAAATTACTTCGAAGGCTTTGCTGTGATATATCACTCCTTTGCTCCAGTTTTCCATTAATTTTCATGAATATGTCTGAATTTATTTGCTGCAGTGTAGAATCTTCTCTAAAACATGGATGGTTTCATTTACTTAAATAAATTCTCAAGAATAGAAATGAAAACAAAAATCCCGCCTTAGCGTGAAGACAAATGACTTTGCAATTCTGTTGTTTTAAATCACGATTCTTTGGATGTAGATTACAAGTCTATATTATTTACATATCGTTATCTGGAGTTAGTCACTTTAGGCACGGAAAAACCAAGTATTTTGTCGGAACTAGATATACCTACTCCAATGCGTAAATACCGCGTTATGTTTTGGAGGGACGGTTGAGCGGGCTGTCGAGCATTTGATGTGCTCATTCACCTCAAACACCGCTTTACTCAATAAGCCTTTGCTGGGGTAATCCCACGAGGAATCTGAGCACCCCAAATACGTGGTTTTAGTCCTGCCTACTTTGTTGTTGTTGTTGTTGTAATTCCTAGGGCACCCCGGAGGTGCATAGGGCCTCCACAAGATCCTTCCACGCTTTCCTGTCTTGAGCAACCTTCTTGGCTTCGCTCCAGGTCAGACCTACGGCTCGCAATTCGATCTCCACGCTTCTTTTCCATGTGTGTACAGGGCGACCACGAGCTCGTTTTCCACCTTGAGGCCTCCACTCAAAGGCGATACTAGCGAGGTTCGTTGCTCCTCTTCGAAGAGTATGCCCGATCCATCTCCACTTCCGCTGCGCTACTTCTTGGGCGATTGGAATCTGACCCTTACCTCTCTCCCCCTGCCTACTTTACCCTCAAATAATTTATCTCCATCGCTATCGCTCGACCAACTTAATAAGACACGTCAAGACGGTTAACCCTTGCGATACACTATTCTCATAACAAACTGGCGACTAACTGTCATCTCAAACTCTTGCCTTTTCTTTTTAAATATGATGAAGATAGCTATATATCATCGTGGGTTCTCATTCGTGGGTTGAGGCAGTGTAGTCTTGCTTGTGAAATAATCCGCATCAAGGTATAGCTGCGCGGAGTAGTAACTAATAAGTACAGGTATATTGTTAAATATTTTTCACGGAAACGTCCGAATTTATCCTTCTGTCTACCTACATTGTGACAGCAGTATGAATTCGGGCCTTTCTCTGAAAAGCAGACGGACAAGGATTTGCACTCTTTTTGCACTATATCTACAATTTTAATTCTTAACACGTTATACAAATTATTAGCATACGCTAACAATCCTCACTAACATTGAAACTGAGAATCAATAGCAATATTATGTGACGACGTCCTTATGCATTATGCTAGCTGCCCTCGTTCATCGTATCCACACAGAAGCTTACTGGCCGGTTGCACGAACACATAACAGACTGTGAGTTGTTGTTACAGGCAAATTGCACGGCTCCCAATCGCTCTCTACAGCCGACGGCGACAACCTCAGCATCTGCACTAATGACACCGACGATTACCGCTACGAGAGAAGAAACAAGCTCGACTCTTTGATGGTGGAGGTGCGTTTCTTGAACCTAAGAAAGCGGTTAACATCATATACATAATATATATTATCTCCTAGCCGTATATTTGGCCACTGTGACTGTTTTTTAGCGCTGAGAGTGTCGCTGCCGCGCTCTCAGGTGACTGACGTATAAAATTTTTGCTGCGAATACACAGCCGCATTTGTTGCAAGTCAGTACCCATCCAACGTAATTATACAGGGTGAAACATAGGTTGTGAACAGAAATATGCTTTTCTAACTGTATAAACAACTGGGTCAAAATTATTTTCGTTGACTTATTTTGTGTCCCTAAAAAACGTGACGCAGTGGTGATTTTTGTATGAGATGAAGTTTTTTTTTCAATTTCTGATGTATGGATTAAAATCTAGCGTGAAAAAGAAATACCGGCGCCCGCGCCGGATCTGTTTAATATACTGAGTCGAAACAGCAACTAATACCGTGACAGACAGACAGACAGTATGAAACAAGACAGCGAAACGAATTTTGACCCAACTAACTAATTGAATGCCCCACAAATTACTTAGTTTAAGGTGAAAAAGTGAATACATAAATATCTTTGTTGTCAACTGTATGTCGCTCTGTATATTCTTGCTTCGGTCTCACATACGTTGTGTAAGAAAGCCAATGTTTCTTAGAAGGACTATTTTATCGATATGGTATATAGCAACTTATGAACCGTTGAACAGCGATTTTTTGATCTGATATTGACTCCTGCTGACATTTGGCAATAATTCTAAATTATACGAAAGGCTTCATATGTGGGTCATACAGATTTTTTTATATGTATAAATTAGGTTACAAATCTTTCCTGTCGACATATGAAAGTTAAGGGCTCTAGCCTAATTTTCCTGTTGGACGAATACAAGCTGAGAGGTGGCTTCTGATACTTAAGAATTATATGATCAACACCTAATTTGTATGGCCCAGAACCGTTAACTTCCGCAATGTTCACAGGAAAGGCCCATGTCCAGAAATATACATAATAATATTTTCAGCCTCCGCCCCCAAATTCTGTGAGCCAGTGTATGGCCCTTCCCAGCCCTGCGAGCACCATCGAATCTCTAACACGAGAATTTCAGGATTCGCTTGAACTCTCCACGTCTAAATATAGTAAGTTTAATGTTAATCAACATTCAGTATTTATTAACTTCGAGTTTATGTCCTAGACATGTAAATTTACATTACAACCGATTCTAATAGTTAACGCGGTTAGTCACCGTTATCTGATTCTTAACCCTTGCCTTCTCCGGCTTCTCATTTAAAATCCATGATTGAATCCAACTAAAACTTCACGGAATTGCAAAGATAGTCATATATTTTATGATTGCCAATGTTTTTTCCCAATAAGGAAAAAAGGTCCTATTTAGCGTCCGCATAATGTTCATTTAATAGACAAAATGGAGCCACCCGCTAAACAAAGAATTGCTAGCGTTGGGAAAAACATATCATCCTCTATAGTCATCGGTCACCTAAGTTGTAACCTCATTTATCTATCGCAGCACACGACAAGTCATCGATGAGTCACGAATCCCGAGCTTCGTCACGTAGCAGTACAGGCACCTCGATGAAGCAGAGGCCACCTGAATCCACACTCGATATCAAAGAGGCAGTTAGAGGTACTGTCATCCTATCTTTGGCTTTTTTAGGGTTCCGTAGCAAACTAGGTACACTTATAGTTTCGCCATGTCTGTATCTGGCAGCATAACTCAGTGGGCGTTAGTACTAGAGATTTGCATTTTTTACAGGTATACAAATATTAATGAAGCCGAGAAAGTGGTAGAATAAAAAAAAAGTTACTTCTCCTAGTAGTCATTTCGGGTAGGGGTAGGGATAGTAGTTATTTTACTGTAATCCTACAGTGTGGGTATCGTTGAATAGGTATTTGAAAAGGTTTTTCTTAAGTTAGTATTTTCGAAAGTGAGCAATTCTTTTTATTTTTGCCACTAAAATGAAATATGAAAATTTGAGTAAATTTTATACTATTTCTGCTCAGAATCACGAGCTGATTCCATTTCCGGCTAAAAAAAAACTGTCCCAAAAATTTCATACATATTTCGAATATCCTCTTGTGTTACCGCCATAGAAGGAAATGGAATCGGCTTGTGATTCTGAGTAGAAATAGTATAAAATTTACCTAAAATTTCATATTTCATTTTAATGGCAAAAATAAAAAGAATTGCTCAGATAACCGCTTCTGAAGAAATAAAATGGTGTGTCCACCTCCCTCTAACTTTTGATCCGTGGGTTCAAAAAATATGAAATAAATCATGAATGGCGTAGGTAAAACTATTTCGAACATAATCGGCCCACCGAACACGGAACCCTTGACTTGAATGACATAGCTAATCAATACAAACACTCCCAGGTGACTACGTAGTTCGTCCAGCGGACGACGAACAACGCTGCGGCTCGCGGACGCACAGCGAGGGACGCTCGCAGCTCTCCACCGGGCACAGCAGTTTAGGCGGTAACACTAGGTATGTTCATTTATAATTAGACCCCGCATTGTTGTCGCGCTGACGTTACAATAGGGTGATTTGGGGAGTAAATGGAACGGTAGAACAAAATGATACATAAATTATAAGATAAGATAAAAATTTATATTAGTTTTACCAAAAAAAAGATAATTTTATTTACTATAATAAGTTTGACCTTAGATATAAACTGTTTGGTTTATTTATACCATAAAATAATAAGTACAATCTCGTATTAATTTACATAATATGTCATTTCTTATTTTATCTTATCTTATAATTTATGTATCATTTTGTTCAACCGTTTCATTTACTCCCCAAATTACCCTATTGTGACGTCACCGCGACAACAATCCGGGGTCCATTTATAATACTTTCTTTATTGGTACTTACTTTCTTCTTAGCTGTTTATTTCGTAGGTAAGTGGTGGAGTGACATGAAAGAGTAAATTCATGAACATCCTCAGAAGATCCCTTTGTCAGGAGTTAAAAGCAGCTGATTATAGAATACAAAAACATGTTTTCACACCACCTATTCGAATACGGGCCTTTTATTCCCTGCTGGGAGGGATCAAAGTGGCACTTTTCTGTTCAAAAACTTTCTATTGCCAGCCTAAAAAATTACAACGAAATATGAAAATAAACAGTACGTTCATAATTGATAAAAATTTCTTTAGAATCGATTATTTGCATAAATATTAAATATGTGATATATCTTTTATTTTTGTCATAGGTGGCGTGAAAAGCAGTGTGTATCACACGGTATCAAAATTATTTCGTCTTGGGTGTTCACGCTTGAATCCTTCTTTACGCTCAGGATTCAATGTACGCCCACGCCGGAAATATACCATTTTGATCCCTTGTAACACAATCTACTATTTCAAAAGGTTAACAATATACTATGTAAAGGAGGCTTATTTCTCTATGAGCACAGTCGTCGTCAATAGTATTATCAAACCGCGATTAGAACGGGATTTGAAAGTACTGTTGACACGACAGTGTAAAGTCAATCTAGGATATATTTATAGTTAAATTAATATATTTGTAGTTTATGTTCAGAGACTTACAGACAATAGATTAATTAATCACTCGCGAGATCTACAAACAACTCTTTTCTTGATAAATATTGTGTCAATGGTTGTGTCAACAGTACTTTCGAATCCCTTTCTGATTCCGGTTTTATAATAATTATCTTATACCGCGAAGGCCGCAAAAATATGGCTCGCTCTAATTAAGGTTGTGTTTCTATTGACGGTGACAATACGATACAAAAATAAACCTATTCGAAAATACACTTCTCACTTGATCTAATTGACGTACAGACGAAGTAACTCAGAGTCCCTAGAGGGGGGCAGGAGAAGATCCGCGGGCGACGAACAGCTCGGGCTGGCGCTGCGCACGCGCTCCACCTCCGGCCAGCGGCTCACCGACATGCAGATACTCGAGCAGGTCACCGTGCTCAACCTGGACACCGGTCAGTCCTCTCTCTACAGCTCGGGCTGGCGCTGCGCACGCTCCACCTCCGGCCAGCGGCTCACCGACATGCAGATACTCGAGCAGGTCACCGTGCTCAACCTGGACACCGGTCAGTCCTCTCTCTACAGCTCGGGCTGGCGCTGCGCACGCACCACCTCCGGCCAGCGGCTCACCGACATGCAGATACTCGAGCAGGTCACCGTGCTCAACCTGGACACCGGTCAGTCCTCTCTCTACAGCTCGGGCTGGCGCTGCGCACGCTCCACCTCCGGCCAGCGGCTCACCGACATGCAGATACTCGAGCAGGTCACCGTGCTCAACCTGGACACCGGTCAGTCCTCTCTCTACAGCTCGGGCTGGCGCTGCGCACGCTCCACCTCCGGCCAGCGGCTCACCTACATGCAGATTAGGGTGGATCGATTTTTTTATTTACGGATAATCATTTAGAGGCCCGAAGATCGATTATGACAAATAATGTTATTGTATTTCTACATAAAAGTAAAACGGAAAATATCCACGAACTACTGACTTTTCTTAAAAAAACCTTAAAAATAGAGTCGATCTTTGGGCCTATAAACGAAGTACAAAATGAAAGTAAATCCAAAAATGATCATAATATTTTTTGTTTCTCTAGCTACGAAGTATCGATCCATAAAGATTATTTTATGAATTTCCAAAAATAAAAAAATCGATCCACCCTAATGCAGATACTCGAGCAGGTCACCGTGCTCAACCTTTACACAGGTCAGTCCTCTCTCTACAACAGCTCGGGCTGACGCTGCGCAAGTTTGATTTTTTGTGACAACTTTTGATAGTCAAAAAGGCGCCAAATCAAAATTTTCTACCGTCGATTAACAATAAGCGCCTTATTTTTTTAAATTACCCGACTTTTTCTACTGATAAAGGTTGTTGAACAGAGTACACACTTTAATTAATGACTAACATTCGTAACACAATTGACACGATCGTGATTTTTGTGTTGATTAAAGCCTTAACTATGTACATTTTTTGCAATCGACCCTTTACTTAATACTATTCTTAAAATACGAAATAAAAAATATTTTAAATACGCAGAAGCCTTAGTTTTATGGGTGAATTTTGCATATACAATAAATTAATCATCAGAATCTGAAATGCATCCCTAATCAATCTTATTTCAATTGTTGTTATTCGACGCAAACACAATTTTATAGGTAACGTTCAATTTCCAGGTGAAAGGGTGCCCCTAAGCGTGGCAGAACACAAAATACCGCAATGCATCAATCCATTGAGTCTGCACATCATGAGACTGACATCCGAGTACATAGGGCGAGCCAATGATGACGAGAACGTCAGGTAATTTAAGTCAACATGATAAGCCTAAAAACCTAATACAAACTACATCATTATAGGTAATTTCACCAGAGTTGAGATGAATGATTTCACATACATCCAAATGAAGTACTAATTGCAAAAAAAAAATAGTGAATGAATGAATGGCTTGCGTCAAAATATTGACAAAATATTGAAGCAAATCCCTTGAACAAACTTTTTGGTCAATCTTACAATTGCAATTGAGTTTGCTGTCAGTACCAAAAAAGAACACTAATTTCAAATTCCCCGTGTGTTTACATCACATGTTGATGTGTGCGTGACCTCAAATTTCGTGGAACTATCTATATACGTACTGTCGCCATCCATCAGATATATCGGAACAGCCAGGGTACTCACAAATATCTAAGTAGACCTCTATTGTCAAGGGCTTAGAGTGCATATTTTTTAGCACTGTGGCCGCTTTCATATATCTGATGGAGACTGTACGACATTGCCCTAGATTAGAACATACGCTATTGTTCGATTTGGCGGTAAGTCAGAAAAACATAAGAAATATATGGGTTCACCCTTAGCAAATAGATCGAGCCGCGATGGGCAGGGCCTTTTTATATATCGGCGCAACGTCTTTAACAAATGGAATAATGTAGCCAATAAAAACTTTGATAGTGACCAATAATTAAGAAACTATTTAAAAATTGTTGTGACCAATCACTAAGGTCCGACCGAGACCCATATTTCAGTCTCGGCCGAGACCGAGACCGAGAATAAATTTGATTCTCGGCCGAGACCGAGACCGAGACTTGGTAGAAAGGATAAAAAACCTATAGTAAGTCCAACGTCAAACTAAATACAGGAATTCTTTGGATATTTTCTTTTTGTGAAATTAAGAAACTATTTAAAAATTGTTGTGACCAATCACTAAGGTCCGACCGAGACCCATATTTCAGTCTCGGCCGAGACCGAGACCGAGAATAAATTTGATTCTCGGCCGAGACCGAGACCGAGACTTGGTAGAAAGGATAAAAAACCTATAGTAAGTCCAACGTCAAACTAAATACAGGAATTCTTTGGATATTTTCTTTTTGTGAAATTTTTTTATGTAGGTACCCCAAAAACCGGGATTCGAATTTTAGGTATTTTTATCGATAGGGGTCACTTACTGTATTAATATAATTATTCCTTCCGTTCATTTTAAAGTGAAATTGAAGTCAATTCATGTTAATATGACACCAATAAAATTGCAGTAAGTTCGCGAGATGGGGTCAAGCTCGCCAATTACAGCTTATTACGAATCTCGGCCACGGCCGAGAGTCCCGGCCATTTTTGGCCGAGAGCCGAGAGGGATATCTCGGCTTGATTTTTGGCCGAGAATGCCGAGACCGAGACCGAGATTTCGGTCGGCCCTTACCAATTACAACTATTTTTTTATAGCAGTTTAAGTATATATAGGATTATGTAGAAATTCATTAGCGTGATATATATTCAAGAGGGGAGTGACTTGACGTGCGGGGGGACACTTGTCAACGAAATGTCAGGGCCGTTTTTGAAAGAATTTAGTATGGTGTGCAGCTTCTATGTTTTATTTGTTCGCAGTAAAGCCCTTTTAGTTAAATACTAACATTTTCAGCTTGGAACTGACGCAAAAGTCTTGGCGCAAGCGTCTCTCTGTGTTCTCAAGAAAATCCCTAACGCCGCCAGACAACGTGGGAATGTTAACGGCGGATTCTGACTTCAGTGTTAATATTAGGTTTATTTTTTTCCATCATTGCCATCATCACATCATTCCAAAACTAAAAGCGAACACTGCTCAAAAATGTCAGCATTCTATCGTCTGTTGAGATATTTTTGAGCACTGTATGTAGTACAGATAACCTATTGTGAGTACAAAGCGGAATATTTTGTTCTTAATAATTAAAATGTCACTGGTGTTGGTAATCGTACGTCCACTTACACTTTATGCTACTTTTATTTTAGCCGAATATTACGAAAGCCAATGAAGAGAGAGTAGTATACTGCAATTCTATTCGTAATTTGAGTTAACGCATTTTTACAAACTCATTCAACTCAATCAAACTGTTAAACTGTCGTGTTTTAGTTACAATCAGTTTTATGAATACCTGTCTTCCTTCACCGAGTTTTGGAAATGACGTAGAGTATTTGATTTGCATTGGCACTAGAGTTTGCTGATTATTTCACTTTTACTTTTACAATTTTGTAATAATCCAATAATACGAACATTTTATTGTGTGGTTAGTATAGTTAGTGTGGTTTTGGATTTTAGAAGCCGGCGTTTTGTGCGTTATAATGTTAACAGTCGTGTGGATTGTTTTTGTATCGTGCTTTTATTTTGCTTAACAAGAGTATATTTTTGTTGTATGTTCATCGCTTTTTTAGATATAAATTAATTATTATCATTACTTACCACGAAAGGTGTGCTGATTGAATTCACAATTAGACAGTAAAAATTGTAGATTAACACTAATTTTTGTCCTTTAATATTATCCCGGTTGACGGTACAGAACTAACAAGATATTGTTCCAATAATATATAAGTAGAGTAGGTATATAATATGTGGTCGATGCAATAGGTAAAGACTAGCCCCCTTATTCATAAACGTCTCCTAACCTAGCAAGCTGAGGAGAATCCTTTCCATCTTATCAATATTTCTATAACCTCTAGGCGCCCAGAAGACTATTAAAAGGTCTCCTCGAATAAAAAAAACTATTTCCTACACTAATAAATGAAATTCTCTGTAATTTTTTACCATCCGGAGGATAACAAGGAAAGGAACAATAGTACATTGTGTATTTAGGGCGGTAAGTAAGAATTTTCGAACGAGTGTGAAAGTAAAGCCCAAGCCGAAGGCGCGGGCTTTACTTCACACGAGTTCATAATTCTTGTACCGCCCGTGGTACACACAATGTTTTTCATCACACCTGTAATGCAAAAAAGTAAATAAAACAATATATTTTCACAACACTACTCTAAAATGGTCTAATTTCATCATTTTCATAAAAGAAATCTCGGCGCGGCGCGCGGCGTGCGCCGGACCCCGCTAGTGCGACGTAATGTTGTATGAAAATCCTTAACGGCCTACTAGGACGTAATGACGCACCTACGGCGCGCATCACCGCAGCGTATTGGCGCACTTACCGAACAGGTGTGATGAAAACGATACTTATCAGCTTCCTAAGTTAGGCGACGTTTAAGGACAACTGTAGGTAAATATAGTGTCAGCAATGAACGAGTGACATTCTACAGGGAAACAGACGAGGAGAGCGAGAGCGTGTGCGCGGGTGGCGCGGACGAGGATGGCAAGGAGACGAAACAGGCCGCCGATAATAAGAACACGATACGCAAGAAGACTGAGAAGTGAGTACATATCCATAGGTCAATCACTTGTTTTTGTTGATTTTCTGTCACGTGACCCAGGGGACAATTGTGGCATAGTTTGCTAAAGTAAAACTAAAAGCTCTACTATCATGATTAGTGGGTGATCCACCTTGGAAAGGTCACATAACTGTCAAAAAAATCAAAGATGCTATTTAACCGGGATTTTAAGGGTGACCCAGGAGAACGTAACCATAGCAACGAGTGACATAAATAAAATAATTGACTCATTTAACATATTGTCAAAAATGCGGGCTACTTAACCCTCTAATAATCTACTCGTAATACATGCGTAGCCATTATGTGGCCACTTTTGTTTTTAACTCTTTTGACGGCTATAAGGGTTTTTAAATAATTTTCTGACTTAAATGTATTACTATTAATTACTAAGTGAACGGGGTGATTGCGAGACCCCAGATTTCCAGAAGTGTTTTCTCATTGAAAGATCGATAGGAAACATGCAGGCTTCTGTAATTAAATTGTTCTATTCGAAAAAATATTGCGTAGAAGAGATATGGATAATAATTATACACCTTTGAGCCAGGCTCACCCAAGTTCACAAAAAGTACACGGAATGCTAATGTAAGCCTTCGCCAATTAGCGATATAATGACGTGACTTTTTTGTAGATTCGGGTGAGTGTTACTCTGAAAATAAATAAACAGAAGACAACGTAAAATCCACTCACAGCGGATCAATCATGTAACTAATGATAATGATTTACAGCCCCAGTAGCCAACTTTAGACCATTTAAGTCTGATTAAAAGAAAATATGATTGTATTGTGATCGATTTGCTGTAAATTCATCTCACTTGTGTAGCGAGCAATTCGAATTCAATAATTTACGGAATTATTGTAAATTTAGGCCAGCCCCTACTCCGTTAGTGAAAAGCCTCTCGCAAGACAGTATAAACACGAAAATTGTTCCCGAAGTGAACCACAACAGGTGACGGTGTGATACTAACCAAGTCTGTGTGTTGTTGCAGTGTCGTTTTACAGATTGATTCGTTTATAAATAAAAAAATTTTTTTGTTGGAACCTACTCAATTCTGCGCTTTTCCCTAGTTTGCGTGTAGATTGCCATTGTTTTTATCATACGCCATCAAAACGGTCGTGTTGTTCATTGATCTGACATAACTGAGAGTAAAGAATTGTGTTACGAAATATTGACATTATTTTTAAGTCACACAAGGTATGAATACAACCCATCAAAAATATCTAGTTTTTGAATGTATTTTGAAAGTAGGTACAAATCAAATTATTTATTAACTAAATATTTTGATTTGTACTTTTTATTTTTCCCCAGTAGTCACACTACTTAATACTATACAGGGTGTGCCACGAGCCACTGAAAACCTTGAACGGGGTGATTTGGTGGGTTAAACTGAATAACTTTTACTATGGAGCTATTTTTTTTTTTATACCACGTCGGTGGCAAACAAGCATACGGCCCGCCTGATGGAAAGCAGTCACCGTAGCCTATGGGCGCCTGCAACCTCAGGGTGTCACATGCGCGTTGCCGACCCAATAAAAATAACGTTGGCACAACAAAGTGGCTCCACTCCACCTGATCGTAAGTGAAAAGTAGAGCCCAAATCGCGGCGGCAACGAACAGGAGACAATCAGTAACCTGTTAGTTGCCACCGCCTTGCTGGCCCGCTAGATGCTGGTAAATACACCGGCTGACCCCGAAACACGGCAAACACGAAGGTAAGTCATTTCACGGGCGTTTACACCGAATGTACGGTGGTAGCCAACCAGGCGGGTACTAGTAAAAATACCCTACCACCGGCTGAGAAGCTGGATACTCAGTATTTCCCTTAGTCGACTCCTACGACACCCACGGGAAGAGAGGGGCGGTGATTTTTGTATTCTTACTCCGTCACCGCACGCTAACCCAGAAATCTCAAAAAAAATGCCTTTTTCATATAAAATGTCGTGATCAATCGGTCAAAATGTATGAAAAAGACAATTTTTTTTTTTAGATTTCGTGATTGGCCCCATATTCTAAGTTGTTCAGTATAGCCTACTACATCACCCCGTTCAAGGTTTTCAGTGGCTCGTGGAACATCCTGTACAAATTATAAATATTAGATGTCATATACCAAAGAAAAACGACCAAGATCACCTAACGTCGATTTTTTGGTATATGACATCTAATATTTATAATTTATCTAGTTTTTATTTATTGATGACTCGGTGAAACTACCGTCCATTTCAGACCAGGAGCCCATAGAATTGGTTAGTTACAATTACTTAGTCTGTGTCTAAAACCTAACGGTAGAGTAATTAACTCGCGTACTTTTACCCCCTTATTCATAACGTTTGCTAAGTTAGTAGACGTTTATGAATAAGGGGGTTAGTCACTACGTGCGATGTTTTGGAGAACCTAGGACTCAATCGTATAATGACGGGCTCTATGCTTGGTAATGGATAGAGTATGGCTCTCTGAAACATGTAGATACTTGAGTTTTACTGTTCAATTACCAGTGCCCGGAATAGGTAGTGCCTATTTACCTAAACTTCAGAGAAGGACCTAACTAAGAGTGGTTACAACCACCAAAAAATATTATTTATTTTTATTGAACACGGGATTTCCCGGGATTCATAAGAGTACCTAATTAACATATAATAAGACTCGGGGTCAAATTATTATTAAAATTCAATAGTTTAATGCAGAAAAATGCGTGTCGTGACATATGACGCACTGTGTATAAAATCGATCAAAAATGTAATGTGGAAAAAGGTAATTGAAATAAAACTGGTTATCATATGTTTAAAACATTTATTGCATTCAAATTTTTACTAAATAAACATCTTTCAATCTGTATCATCATCATCAACATCAAAAATATCATCAGTATCAGTTCTATTATCATTGGAGTTATTGTGTGAATTATAATAAATAACCATAAGTTTTTCCATGTTTTCGACTTTCAGACAATTTCTTTTTACACTTAAAATCCACTTATACATAGAAAAAGACCTTTCAACGTCAACAGAGGTTGAAGAGCGAGTAAACTTAAGTATGTAGGTTCAAATTGAAAATAAAATGATTAGTAATATTAATATTAGCATCGTGTTATCTCTTTTGCACTCGCACCTTCTTATATAACGTCCTGTTATCAACAGGGTCGCATAATGCAGGTAGAAAAGTAAGTACACTAAGTACACGGCCAGTGCGGCAAGGTTCAATAAAATAAACTAGTAGGTATGTAACAAAGTTCTAAATATTTCTGAAATACTTAGTAATTCTACACCAATATGACAAAAATACAAATAAATTATCATAATTTATTTGTATTTACCATCATGTAAAAATATCGTAATTTTTCAAACTATCTGCATTAGACAATTGCATTTAGTTAATAATTTGACCCCCAGTCTGAGTAAATGTCGATTTGATACTCTTATGAATCCCGGGAAATCCCGCGTTCAATAAAAATAAATAATATATTTTGGTGGTTGTAACCACTCTTAGTAAGGTCCTTCTCTGAAGTTTAGGTAAATAGGCACTACCTATTCCGGGCACTGTCAATTACTTATTAGTGCTAATATGCTTCACTGTTAAAGTTAAATAATGTGCCGTGATCTCAAAGTCAATCAACGTTATTATAATTTTGTGGAATACATAACTCAAATTGTTTGTTGTTTGGGTTTAGGCATCAGCAGCCGACGTGGGTTCAAATCCCACCTCTGGCTTTGGTAAACTTCGGTATTTTTTGTAATGGTATATGACATCAAATATTTAAAATCAGAGTTAGTTAACATGCTCATTTATCATAAACAATTTGAAGGGAGGATTTTTTACTAATGCATTTATTCCCATTGTACATAGTACAGTCGAGGAAAATGAATGTTTAGCAGGTTGCCATAATTCTGAAATTAGTCGTGCTACATTTTCCGACTGCAAGCGACTAATAACGAACCAAGACATGTCTATAATCGTCAAATGGAAGAAAACAGCATATTTCTATCTTTGTCTGTCTTTGGCATTAACGTTAGTGACATGTATTGAAGTTGACAGCAATAGAATACTTAATTCCGTGTATGTTGTTTTTTGACATTTGTTACTCAAACGCACTAACACTACTAAGGACTGATTTTTCAATACCCAGGCCTACCACTGCGACAATCGAAATTCGTAAATTTCGAGGATTTTTCTGTCGCGAAACACGAAACGAAGGCGTCATTAGAGTGAGAGAGAAATCCTCGAAATTTACGAATTTCGTTTTTCGCGGTAGGGCCGCAGCTCGCAGGTAACAGTATCTGTCAAATAAATGTTAGATCTATCCTTTTTTGACTGATAAATATAACCTTAGATAAGAATGGTAATAATTTTAAGTAATGGATACTTTTAACTGAGGATTGAAATATCAGCCCTTAAAGAAGAATGTTTGACATATTTCTCAGTTTCACAATAGTCAGATAAAAAATGTGTCATACAACGTGCACTTTTTCTTTTACATGCATGAACATAAAGAAAAGGTTATATTTATCTGACAGACAACCTTACCTGACGATTACGAAATAATCCCTTCATCTAATAAGTTACACGAGGAAATGAAATAAAAAACTATTTGCCTGTTTATATTTATTAGTAAATAAATCATGTTTTAAAAACGAGTGTAGACCCCGTGGTTGTTTATGACAATTAGGACAGCTAAAAAATGGTCTTGCATGGAAGTTACTAGCTCAGTGCAGCAGAGGTCCCATCCCAGGGAGATATCTTCCCATGCTTGATTGCAATGTTGGATGAGCGCTTCGGTTCTCCATTAATTCCGATCCTATACATTTTCTATAGGGTTAAGATTAGGTGATTTAACCAGCCATATTACTTTAGTCATTTTCGGGTGACGATCGAACCAGGTATTAAGTAGTTATTCTAGCCGTGTGTCTTGCTCGAATGAACAATTAGGCATCTCCTGTTGTGAATACACATTCGCACACTGGGAAGCATATTCTCTTCCAACATCGTAACATAATCCACTGCATTTGCTCTTGGAGTTCGCCTGACACCGTTTTTTTCTTGATAACGTGTATGCCGCCATAAATTTAAATGCAAAATTGTTGACGACCAATCAAAATCCAGATACTTATTCGTGAGCAAAGTTCGCACGTGCAGTTTTTTAATCAGATTAGGTTGTAATTTTCGCAATATTATATCGAATGAATCCAAACAATATTTTATAATTATTGAGTTTTACGTATCTTTGTCATTTGGCAGGCATTGTTACAATCTGATTACCAAACAAATTTAAGTTTATAGTTTGAAAATCGAACTACCGTTTCACCCAGCAAGAAATAAAACTAGAAAACTTCATGAGTATGTGACGTAATTTGTCATTATAATACGAACAGATTATGTGGACGATTAAACTGCTAAACAATCATTTTCCTCGACTGTAGGTACATACCTAATTTGTTGTTGCCTAGCTGAAGGTTTTCTATATCTTTGTGAATTTGTGATTTAACTCGATTCCAGATTAAAACGGTTCCTAGGCAGCACAGTGAAAAAGACAGTGGACGCGGCAAAATCTTTAGCGCAAGAGGTCTCGCACGCGCGTCACAAGGAAGATGTAGCCGATATAGCGGATGACGTTCGCGGCGAACACAATATCAAGCTAAAGGCCTCTAATTCGCACAAGGGGCCGTATGACTTTGACGGCTGCGTGCGACACGTTCAGGTATATGGAAGTGTGATAATGATAAATTAATCGTTAACTTTGCTATCGTGAATAGTGTGCTTAGCACATGGTTGGTACAGTCAAGGGCATAAATATGTATACACTTTTTTATCTTATGCCATTAAAATAAGGTGCAAAAGTGTAAACATATTTTTTCCCTCTCTGTACGTCAGTATGTCACCGCGAGATAGAGTTTCCATCTTTTACTATCAATATGAATAAAAGAGAGATGGATAGTCTATCTCGCGGCGACATACTGTCGCACTAATCATGTGCTAAGCCTATAGTTTCAGTAAACTCAAGTTTTTGTCAAACATGCGTTGTGGGTGAAGCCTAACTAGTGCCGTTTGTGCCCTGAGGTAGTGTCGCTACAAACCGCTCATATAGCAATATACATATATGTATGTACGACATGTATAGTCGGGACCATGTGTCTTGGTATCGTGTAATAT
The DNA here is from genome assembly GCA_025490895.1 of Thaumatotibia leucotreta. Taxonomy (NCBI): domain Eukaryota; kingdom Metazoa; phylum Arthropoda; class Insecta; order Lepidoptera; family Tortricidae; genus Thaumatotibia; species Thaumatotibia leucotreta. The sequence goes on along the minus strand of JALPQI010030751.1, from coordinate 36,091 downwards.
TTTAAAATTATTGTTTATAGATAACTAACCAATTCATTACGACCGCACTGTCAATACCCAACGTCAAAATATTTTTTAATAAAATGTTGCGCAATCCTTCGTCCTTTTTCTGCCGCAAATATTTCATCGATTATATTTATGTTTAAGATATAGTTCGGGAAATATTATTTGACCGACTCTTATCTTACTTACGACCTTTTGTTTTGCATCATTAACAATAGAAAAGTGCTAGACTGCTGATTGTCTAGTAAGTTTTAACGCAATACAAAAGGTCGTAAGTAAGATAACTGTCGGTCAAATAATATTTCCCGAACTATACCAGGCAGCTAAAATGTATACATACGATCTAGGCGCTAGCTACATCCCACATATCAGCATACGCTGTCTATCTCCACATTCTGGTGCCAGAAATATTCCCCATATTTTCTCGCCTTACAACTTGCGTCGGAAATACATCACCGCCTAACAGTCCAAAGCCATCGCCGCTTAAAAGCCTTGGAGGCTTCCAATATTTCGTTACTTTCCTAAAGTCCGCAATATGTTCAATAGATGGCAGCACCAGTTCTCTCTAGCTATTCTAGAAAACTGTAAAGTATTCTAATAGGAGGTGCAGGCATGTATTGCTTGCCCTCAGAGAATGGTCAAAGGCGCCTAGCCTTGTAAGGGATTGCATATACCCGAGAAATTTGAGCGGTGGTTGCTAAGACCGAGTGGCCGAGGGGTACAGGCATCAGCCGCGAAAGCTGAGTACGTGGGTTCGCTCCCCACCTCGGACATAGGTGATTTTGGTCGTTTTTCTTTGGTATATGACATCTAATATTTATAATTCCTAAAATCCAGTTGAATAAAAATGTTCAGTTAAATAAATAGTACATTGGTGCAGGAAATGGGCAGCGGCCACTCTGGCGCCGTGTGGTGCTGCAAGTTCAGCGTGTGCGGCCGCCTGCTGGCCACCGCCGGCCAGGACCGCCTGCTGCGGGTGTGGGTCGCGAGGGACGCCTACCCCGTCTTCCAGGTACAACTCTAAATAAACAGTACATTGTGCAGGAAATGGGCAGCGGCCACTCTGGCGCCGTGTGGTGCTGCAAGTTCAGCGTGTGCGGCCGCCTGCTGGCCACCGCCGGCCAGGACCGCCTGCTGCGGGTGTGGGTCGCGAGGGACGCCTACCCCGTCTTCCAGGTACAACTCTAAATAAACAGTACATTGTGCAGGAAATGGGCAGCGGCCACTCTGGCGCCGTGTGGTGCTGCAAGTTCAGCGTGTGCGGCCGCCTGCTGGCCACCGCCGGCCAGGACCGCCTGCTGCGGGTGTGGGTCGCGAGGGACGCCTACCCCGTCTTCCAGGTACATTTCGAAATAAATAGTACATTGTGTATTTAGGGCGGTAAGTAAGAATTTGCGAACGAGTGTGAAATTAAAGCCCAAGCCGAAGGCGCGGGCTTTACTTCACACGAGTTCATAATTCTTGTACCGCCCGTGGTACACACAACGTTTTTCATCACACCTGTGATGTAAAAAAGTAAATAAAACAATATGTTTTCACAAAACTACTCTAAAATGGTCTAAATCAGGGATGACTTAATTTCATCATTTTCATAAAAGAAATCTCGGCGCGGCGCGCGGCGTGCGCCGGACCGCGCTAGTGCGACGTAATGTTGTATGAAAATCCTTAACGGCCTACCAGGACGTAATGACGCACCTACATAGCGCATCACCGCAGCGTATTGGCGCACTTACCGAACAGGTGTGATGAAAAAACTGTTATGTCATGACCACAGATGTCATATATACCATAGATCAAGCATACGTATCTACTTAGCGTGTCAAATTATTTTCTATTACTCAATAAAATCTACTGAGTTGTCCGTCTTTAATCGCAGCTTGCAGCTTTCGGGCGTCAAATTTTGTAAGTTGAAGTGAACAAAAACATTAATAATGCCTCCTTAAGTAATATTAATTGCAACAACACAAAAAAATATGAATACTCAAGGGCCTGAGACGTATTTAAAATCATAGGCAAGTAACAACTTCAGTACAAAATCTGACACGCTCGGCCGCCATACAAATGAATGAACTTGTTTCTTCTATCCAAATCTAATTCTGTGGTCATGAAGATCTGTTCAAAATTCGTCATAGAAATTTTTACCTACGGCAGGAAATAAGTTTCAGTTTGTTGCAGTTTTACGAAACAAAACAAATGCAAATCTGTTGTAATTAAATATATTTAAATTTGTTCGATGATAACGCATTAGCTGCCAGGAGGCGTGGCCTAAAAATAAACTTGTATAAAGGTGAACGCACATGTGCGTCAGTGGCAGTGAATGTGTTAATAAGTCCTATAGGTAGAACCAAAGGCCGTCCGAAGATAAACGCACAGACATCAGCAAAAACAAAACAAGAGATAACCGATAGGTGATACAACTTTCTGTACTGGTTGATTTCTGTAAAGTTTATTCTGTTGTAAGCTACATATTCACTATCAATTGTATTGATATAGTGCTTACAAACAATGTTTCACAATGAATACCATAAGTTTTCTGGTAAACATTGTTTATAAAAAAAAATTGCTTAAAGTGAATACGCGGTATACGAATGATCATTTATTGGTTTCATGATTAGAAATCAGCAAATCGTCCTTTTAATAAGATTAGAGGAGGTGTTAATTCTAGGTAGATCCTGGATAGACTGTAACTGATCGACAGACGCTAATGCTGATAATATCACAATCACCAATTTACCTTGTTAATTTTAGTATAACGCAACTATTATGTCTCGAAAGAAACTATTTTGACCAACTATGTTCTATCATCTTGTGTTCTCTAGCATATACAATTAACTACCCTTACTATTCTCGTTGACTTTCAGGACATGCGCACAAAATACAACGCAGAGCAGAAATCGTCCCCCACCCCCTCGCAAGAATCCCTCGCGTCGCTCACGGCTCCCCCGCCGAGCCCCGAGGACGCACCCCTCGGCGCCTCGGCACCCTTCCACCCGAAACCCTTCTGCACCTACTCCGGCCATACTTCAGATCTCCTAGACGTCTCCTGGTCGAAGAACTACTTTATACTATCGAGTTCCATGGACAAAACCGTCCGTCTCTGGCATATATCGCGCGGGGAGTGCTTGTGTTGCTTCCAGCATATCGACTTTGTGACTGCGATCGTGTTTCATCCGCGCGACGATCGGTACTTTCTCTCGGGCAGTTTGGACGGGAAGTTAAGGCTGTGGAACATTCCTGATAAAAAGGTAATTATATTTGTTATCATTATTATTTTCATAAGATTTGGTTTACCTATTTATTCGATAAAAATAATAGATATAGTTTGGTTAGGGTTTTACTCACTTGAGGACAAGGATGATCAAACCGCCTTTTTGTTAGGCAATGTTTTAAGTAAAAAAAAATATCCGTATGTTTTTCTTCCTACTGCCGAAATTGATTTAATGAATTCAATATTTTGCGTCCCATTTTTGTGTTACGAAGTTACCCATAGTAGTTATGACTAACTTTTGTAACGCAATGGAATCTATGGTGTTTTTATTTTCATTAAGCTGTTTACAATTTTTTTTTTACAATCGACTTAATAGGAATCTTAGTTTGCAATATTTAGAGGTTTATTTTACCGAGACACAGGTCGTCGGTTGACAACCAAAACTCACTAAGTAACAAATACCTACTTGAAATAGAGATCGTATCTAAGTTCTGATTCAATACTGAGATAAGAGGTTGCGAAGAGTGTGAGAGTTTTTATAGTGAGTTTTGGTTGTCAGCCGACGAGATATCGCTGAGATTTTGTTGCCACTAAACAGAATTTCGTTCACAACATAATTTCTCCCTCAGGTCGCAGTTTGGAACGAAGTGGACGGCAAAACAAAACTGATAACAGCCGCAAACTTCTGCCAAAACGGCAAGTTTGCCGTCGTGGGCACCTACGACGGCCGCTGCATTTTTTACACAACGGATCAGCTCAAATACCACACTCAAATTGACGTGCGATCTACCAGGTAATAAAATATCCTCCGCCTACGGCGTCGGGTTTCTAACACTCTCGTTAGTAATTTCGTATTTACCTCCCTTGATGCACAATGTACTAATGCTTGGAAGAGTTAAGGCTCGGTAAAAACGCGCGCTTTGAGAGCGCGGCGAGAGCAAGACGCGATGAGAGTGAAATTGGGCGCGTTTGACCGAGTTTTTAATTTGATCCGACTTTGTGATGATCTGTCGAAATTGATTATAAAGCAGTACCCGAGTACCTCACACGTTATTTGGTACTTCATTACATTATTGATATAGCAGCGAAAAGTTTACATACTACGGGATATTGTGCTGATGTTCACTTTCTCTTAGCTTGATATGGTTGAAAAAGCATAACCTTACACCGTTTTTATTCTTCGTTAGTATGCTCACAAGTGGCTGATGTAGTCGATAACATAAAAATTATAAGGCGTGATTGTAACCAATTTTTTGTGAACATTTGTTTTTGATTTTCAGGGGCAAAAACTCCACGGGAAGAAAGATCAGCGGCATAGAACCCATGCCCAACGACGACAAAATCCTAGTAACCTCAAACGACAGCAGAATACGGCTGTACGATCTCAGAGACTTGAACCTTTCCTGCAAATATAAAGGCTATGTGAATGTTTCAAGTCAAATCAAAGCCTCGTTCTCACACGACGGCAAATACATAGTTAGCGGTTCGGAGAACCAGTGTATATACATTTGGAAGACGTATCACGATTATTCCAAGTTTACGTCAGTTAGAAGGGATAGAAATGACTTCTGGGAGGGGATTAAGGCCCATAACGCGGTTGTGACTTGTGCAGTGTTCGCGCCTAACCCTGATCATATGATTCGCATGATTGCGGAAAGAGAAGAGGAAGAGAAGGCCAGCAAAGGCATTGATGATAAGGAGGAACCGGTTAGTTATTTAATCAATTTTATATTTGTGTTTCATTGGATAACTTTATATGTATAAGTAAGGCGTTATATGGGTACTCTCTAAGTAAATCACCGTCGTCCAGACACCATTCATCATCGTATTTACTCTGACTAAAATACAAATATCTCAGTTTTGTAATGGAATTAAAATTAAGCATAGCGCCCATAGAATCAAAAGAAATAAATGTAAATACCTACTTGATGACACAACTTTTAGCTCTGTTGGTTTTTGGTCCACTTTCCATACAACGTTGCCCATGGTCCTTTGACCTAACTACTGTAATCTACGTAAGGGCAGGATGGGTAAGTGAAACATAACTTTCCCTTTATCCAAAACATTTATTATTATGATTTATGGATTATGTGGGTCAATTGTAGAAATATTGTACATAGATAAAAGCCTTACTGAAAAAAAAATTAACGTCACAATGTTTGTATTGAATTTACCATAGTTTGTATGAGTAACTTTCATAACACAATGGAAACGATCGTGATTTTCGTTTTGATTAAGTCCTTAACTATGCACAATTTTTTTGCAATCGACCTATTTGTCATTTTCAAACAAAAGATAGCACTTTGTCATTTCCCATAAAAACGTTTTAACAGAGATAAGTGAATTTAGCCCTTAATGTTCCATATTATATCCCCCTGTTTCTTTTACGTAACCTGTAGGCTTAGCACATGATTGGTGCGACAATATGTCGCCCCAAGATAAACTATCCGTCCCTCTTTTATTAATATAGTTTATACATATAAGACGGGAAAATCTCGCAACGACATACTGTCGCACCAATCATGTGCTAAGCGTAACCTTACATCGTAAACTATTTATATTTTCCAGTCTACAGTTTCCATTGAAATGACCGTTCATTTTAAACATATTGCGAAAGCACAAATCAAATTATTTATTAACTAAATATTTTTTGATTTGTACTTTTAATTTTTCTCGAGTAGTCACACTACTTAATACTATATAAATTATAAATATTAGATGTCATATACCAAAGAAAAACGACCAAGATCACCTACGTCCGAGGTTGGGAAATTCATCATCATTCATCGTTCATTTTAATTTTATTACAGAAGGGCACGGAAGGCATGGTGTCGTCCTCACAAACCGGGCACGTGCTCGTCAGCACGGACTTCAACGGCTGCATCCGCGTGTTCGTCCACAAAGCCAAGCCCAAGCACTCTTCCCTGCCCGCTTCAGCTCTCGCGTAGTATCTGTACAAAAAGGCACGGAGTCTCACAGCGGCATAGTTCTTGGCAAAACAGGAAGTTCTCACTGTGCGATTCCACGCTCCACCACGTCCAAGGACGCGCCTTTTCACGCTCGTATAGTATCTCTACAGAAAGACACAGAGTCTCACAAAGGCGCAGGAATATCAGGTCAAAACAAGTCCAAGCACTCCTTACTGTTTGCTTAAGCGCTCACGTAGCTTCTCTACAGAAAGACACGGAGTCAAGTCTGCAGGACACAAGTCCAAGATTTTTTAGATGCAGGGATCCACAAAACAAACCTAAACGCTCTTCGCTACTCGCCTCGGCGCTCGCGTAGTATATCTACAGAAAGGCACCTCATCTAACACTCCTTATCGCCCGTTTTCGTAATCGCAAATTATTTTTAAAGGGAATGCATATCGTCAGTCCAGCTAAAAGTTAAATATTTCCATTGGATATCCATCATATTCACGCTGAAAAGTCGTAAGCCCCACAGTCCGTAATTCTAATGGGTTACCTGATTGCTTAACCATTGTAATCGCTAACGCTCAAGTAGCGTATTGTAGTTTTTTCTCCTTTTCTGTGTTACTTTTTTTTATTATTTTCGTTCCCGACTTAACGTTAGCGATTGGCATTTTGGCTACGCACCCTGATCGATCCCTCGACCCTGATGATTAATTTTTGTTTGTGATCGTACAATCAACAAAAAACTGGTTTACCACTTTTTCACTCTATAACTTCTGAATAGAGTTGAAAAGTGGTAAACCACTTCTTTTGTTGACTGTACCTACCACATATCGATTTTTACATCCCAATCATGCTGAAAGCCGATGGTACATTCATAAAATGCAAACTAAATAAATTGAAGCTACAATGAGTAATTCTAAGTATTTTTAGTTATAAGCAAGCCATGCCACGTTCCACATAGTTTGGTGTTTTTTTTCTTTTTACTTTCTGTAAAACATTTTCTGTATCTCTGTATCGTCTCTTTTATAATCTGGTCTAATCTTTTTCTTATATTTATTGAACGTTGATCTCCTTCTCCCGTGAATTTATTTCCTATAAGCTTTCTATTTATAGGCTCTTGATTAGTCAACACCTAACAGTACCCTTGATACGCTAATAAATAACACAGATACTTGATACGCTAACATTGGAGGCAATCTTGTGATCTTGTTGTATTTGCCGCTTGGATAATTTCCTTAGTTCCTTTTATTTTATACTTGAGTGGTTGTAAATTTCTATCTCAACATTAATGTGCGTTCGTAGTTTTAATTTCAGTAAGGCTAGCTGGGACAATCATTTTTATTTTCAATGTATATATAAAGATTTCGTTCTGTTTGAATGCTTATGTCATATACATATATGGATGCTGTTTTGCAATAATGTGTCAACTCACATCAAGTCTTCAATTAAAAATTAATTCAATAAATTACTAACTAAAGTTGACATGTTATTGCGAAATACTTAGACGTGGGTTGACGCGTTATTGCAAAACAGCATCCATTTAGGTTTTTAGAATAAAAATTTTCTATCAATATTTATACAGCTGCTTGCAATATTACAGCCATATCATAAAATAATCACTGAAGCAATTATATATTCTTGCGGGGATTTTTTCGACGTTAAAGTGTGTGGTAGTATCATTTAAAAAGTAAATGAGAAATATTATTTATATTTACATTCTTATTGTAATTTACAAATATTAACAAATGAATTAAAGCGTCGTTATTTGACGTTGCCATAAATATATATTTTATTATATCACGGTGATTTTTTATTTACTGCATGCGATTGAATTGATTATTTATAAATGTAGAGCTTCTAACTGAATTTTACTTGATAAAAATAAAATTCTCTTTATCACTTGATTGAGGACATCTTACCCACTGTTATTATTATTAACTACTTAAGGTTAGGAATCACACCAAGACTTGACAGCCTTTGAGTCATTGCTCCACACCATAGCAATATAGCATAGAAATAGTTGCATACTAAAGCGCGCGGTTATTTGTGCGTTAATCGCAGCGTTCGGCTGCGTTAGACGCATGAGATCAACGTAATAAGCTCGCCACGTCTGCGTAAGGCACTGGTTCGTAAGCTCGCGGTGAGACCAGTGCCTTAGGGTTGGAAATTCCGTAAAATATCAAATGCTCCGATTAACGCACAAAACAACCAAGCGCATAATGTGGCCACATAAACATCGCACCCACAAACCATGTATATAGGTGTTGGATCTGTGTTCTGTGCTTCCACCTATACCACTTACAACTCGACAATCAGCAATAGAATATCTAAAGGCCGAAACACTACACATGACACCCGAATTGCCGCGACAAAATTCAACTTATTTTCGCCTTGCATCGGGTATTCGGAAGAATATATTATGAAAGGGTTGTACGTTGCGGATGTTATAATTCGACCGTTCATAAAGACAATAGAACTGCTCGTGCTTTATTACTAACGGGGCTTTTTATAATCGTGTCTCTTATATTTTTAATAAGTTCTTGCCTTAATGAGTAAACCCATGTGATTATAGTAAGTGTACATTTATTATTTAGTATTGTATAGATCGCGATGCCATTGTAACGTCATATGAAAGATTATCATATATTTGTAACTAGTATTTACCTCAATAAATAATGGTTATATACTTCGTTTTTCCTTCTGCGTCAAATAATTATCCTAGATAGTTATAAACATCCTGAAATCCAGTATAGGCAACGAAATATCTGTAGGTTAAACATAACATATCACATGGAAAATTTGGCATATAATTACACTAATATAAGGTCTCGCCTCGCCGTACCCTACCATTGAACCAAACTCACCATGATATTGAGATTAAGTGAATGCACAAATATGTACATACATACATATATGTACAATTTAAAAATAAAACTATAAACATGTTTGTTTTATGAATTAATTCATTTTAATATCAACAGTATAAAATTGCGACTTGGAATGTTGTGATATATTACAAAAATAGTTTTTTATGGTACATCATAACAAACATGGAATTCATATTATGAGTATAGGTAATATAAGGCACAAACACCCTGTTCTAGTTTGCTCATATTTAATAATTACACAATAAACATACATAAAACGTGTTTTTGTTTATTACATATTAACTGTTAATACCGATTACGTATTTGGAGTTGACTGTAGATGTAGAAATGATCATTCATTTTTTTTTTAATAGCCTGCTATTGCGTGTCCCACTGCTGGGCAAAGGCCTCCCCTCTCGTTTTCCATTCCGTCCTGTTGTTGGCAAGTTCCCACCATTCTCCGCAGAACGCGTCCAAGTCGTCCCGCCATCTCCTTTTCGGTCTGCCTCTGCTCCGTTGGCCATCGTGTGGGATCCACTCAGTGAGTGATTTGGCAGACATCTCCGGCCCAGTCCCATTTCAGCTTGGCAGTCTTGACACCGACATCTACAATGCGAGTTTTGGAGCGTAGGTCCGTGTTTCTGATCCGGTCAGTTCTTCGAACACCTAATATACTACGCTCCATCGCTCGCTGGCAAACCTTTAGTTGGAACTTTTGGGCCTCAGTCAATGACCAAGTCTGAGCGCCGTAGGTTAAGATGGGCAGGATGCACATGTCCAGGAGTTTACGCTTGAGGCAAATAGGAAGGTTTCCCTTCAATAGCGACTTCATGGACCAGAAGCTCTTCCAGGCATTAGAAATCCGTCTGTTGATTTCCGAAGACTGCCTGTTTTCGAAGGAAGCTATCTGGCCCAGGTAGATATACTCCTCAACGTATTGTATATCCTGTCCATCTACTAGAACTCTACGTTTTACTCCATTGGTCATCAACTGAGTTTTCGCCCTGTTCATACTGAGTCCAACGTCAAGGCTTGCCGTGCTGAGGTCTTGTAGCATTTGTTGTAGTTCGGATGCCGTGTGAGAGAAAAGAACAATATCGTCGGCAAATCGTAGGTTTGTTAACCTTTTGCCATTGACGTTTATGCCCAATTTCTCCCACGAGACCGCCAGCTTTTTGAATATCTCTTCAAGGCAACTGGTGAACAATTTTGGAGACAGCGGGTCGCCCTGTTTAACGCCTTTTTCCACGTTGAAGACGGGACCCGGTGCGTGCAGTTTAATATTAGCCGTGCTATTGTCGTAAATCATTCTCACGAGTTCAACGTACGTGGAGTCTATACCTTGATTCTGCATGGCGGAGAGTATAGCAGAGTGATAGACGCTATCGAATGCCTTGCTGTAGTCAACAAAAGCAAGGTATAGAGGTTTGTTGAACTCGTTAGACTTTTCAATTATTTGATTTAACGCATGGAGGTGGTCTGTTGTGGAGAAGCTAGGTCGAAAGCCGGCTTGTTCGGGTGGCTGGTGTTTGTCCAGAAGTGGGGCGATTCTATTTTCTATTACTTTTATGAATGATCATTCATCACATAACTAAATACTACGTAATTTAATTTAATAACTACGGTTTTTGTGTAAAAGTGTCCATTCACATAAGTATCTAATTCAATAAATAATCATAAATAAATATTATTTTATAAATGTATCCACACAAGAACTTATTTAGTAGCATATGCCAGACAAAAACTGAATAAGATCCAACCAGGGTATTTGTGAATTATATATCAAAGTATTAAAATTATTTTACTAGCAACTACTCAATAAACTAGCAGTACCTACTATGTAAGTAATAAGTATTATTAATAAAAAATGTGTTTTCAAAAAAATTGTAATTAAGTGCTTCCTGGAACAAAATTCACGATAGTTTCCATTGTGTTTCTAGAATCAGTCATACAAACTATATGAGTAAGTTCGTAACACAAAAGAGTGACGTTAAGTTTTATTTTCATTATAGTCTTTAAAGACTTGATTGCAAAAAAATACATAATTAACTTATTAGCATTTTTTTTGCAAAAAAATACATAGTTAACTATGTATTTGAAGGGTCCACGGAAATAACATATCTAGTCAATTCAAATTATAGAAGGAAAAACCACCTTACTTTTAACAGAATAAGGGTAAATTGGCCCTGATTTTTTTAAGCTTTGGATATGTTTTTTCCGTGGACCCTTCATTTGTTTTTGTAATCTACCCAAATAATCTAGCAAGAGCTAAATCTAGCACATATCCTTAGTTTGACAACACATTAATCACATTATAATGCCTTTTATTTCGTTCACACGGGCTGACCACAATAAAAATGCGTTTAATTTCCATATACTTGAACATTTTAGTGAAGTCGTCCCACTTTTTTGCTTACCATACGGATGAAATTTGCTTGTAACCTACCTTTAATATACAAATTCAATATGTAAGCGATCTTATGGCTGGCAAGCGACAAAGTTGGTTCATGTTTACTAAACCGCTCACATATTTACTCCTATTGCAGTGTCCGTTCCACTGAACAATAGGTATACAGTACAAGTGAAATTCGGAAAATAACAAAATACCCTTATTTTAGCCTCCAAGGGGAGGTAGTTTAAGTATATCTATAAGCAATTAAGTCCCTCGTTTACAATAATGTGTGAAAATCGTGAAAGTTTAAATCACGATATGAAAAATAGCCTTTCTCAGGCCCAACGAATATTAGTGGTCTTCGAATTCTAACAAAATACGTGTTAAATAATCCAATATACATTGGGTAATTGTCTAATTTTCATGTTTAGGCTGTATGTCTCATAATACGCGTAATAAATACTTTTTGTCATAAAAGGACGGAATTAATATTATGGCCCAATGGCAACGCATAGGTATCAAATTTGTGCATTATTACAAATTTTGCGTTTTGATTAACAAAGCATCACACTTGTAAATAGAACCTTTTTAGAATGACCAGTCCGTGACTATGCCACAAAACGCTTAATGACTAGGAAACTAGACTATGAACACTATGATAGTCCCCATACTATGGCAATGGACCATTCTCCTTCTGTCTACTACATTATTTGAACAATCATTCTTCTTCTGTCTACTAGTCGGGTGAATCAAATATAGGATTATGCACGGATTCATGTAGCTGTTTTGTCATGATCCACATATGGAACACTGCACTAAAGATAATATAACCACTACACTAGACTGGACGTTAACCTTTTCGACACCATGTCAAATACTGTCACTAGTGTCACTACTTGCCACATCACCGAAATATTAAAACTTAATTTAAACTTTACGCACGTGCGTCTCTATTTGCTATGTGGACCACGACTTGATAATCGGTGGTGATATTACCCGTACTATGTCAATGGACACATTCTCCTTCGTCTACTAAATTATCTGAACCACTACGTGACACAAGTATAGGAGTTATGCACAGTTTATGGAGATCCTATTCTACAGTCGTATACGATAGGCGACAAGTAATAAAAGTATGAGAATGACAGATTCGTACGAAAATTCACGTGACCATTTTCATACATTATTAATATTATTATGGTTACGAAACTTATCGGTTATCGTATACGATACGATTACAGGGTGCATAGACAAGTTGCCAATCGCTAACGCTTAATCGTCAATCGTAAACGAAAGGCAGCTAATTGTCTTTGTCGCAGTAATGCCAACGCAAGAGTGACAGAGAGGGAAAGCTACGATACGCTACCAAGCGCTAGCGATTGGCAACTTGGCTAAGCATCCAGGCCTGCTACCGCGAACACCGAAGTTTGTAAATTTCGGGGATTTGTCTCTATCACTCCAACAAAAAATCCGGGAAATTTTGTGATCTTCGGTGTTCGTAGCAGGCCAGAATGTCATCTCGGCTAGGCCTGCAGTAATTGCCGTCAGGTTAAACCTGGAACGTAACAGTCCGGGTATAGAGGTCGGGTCAGGCCTTCCACGGCGGCTTTGGCCCGCTCTGGTTGAGGCTGCGGCGCGCGCGGCGCTCGGGCCGGTCGCTGGTGGGCTCTTCGTGCGGCGACGCCGAGCGCGCGTCCGTGCTGTCCAGTGCTGCCGGCTTGGTGAGAAGCTGTGGCATAGTATAAATACTATCGCTAAAAACTTACCCCCTTATTAATAAACGTTTGTTAACTTAACAAGCCGCTAATAATTGTTTGTGCCTTTCGGTCTTAACAATGTGTCCATAAGAGCAAAAGGGACAAACAATTATTAGCGGCTTGTTAAGTTAGCAAACGTTTATGAATAAGGGGGTTAAGTAAGTCACCTGTTGTATAGGTAGTTCCACGAGAGATGAAGTCATGCACACAACAACGTGTCATGTAAACAAGGGGAATTTGAAATTAGTGTTCTTTTTTCGTACTGACAGCAAATCTAATAGCAACTGTAAGACTGAACAAAAAGTTTGTTCAACGGATTTGCGCAATATTTCGACGCAAGTCTCATTAAGTCTTTCATTCACTTATTTTATTTATCACAAATGTTTGTTCCTTGGTCATGGCTGTCTATGTATCTAAGTATCTACCTATACGTATCTATCTATTATATATATCGTCGCCTGGTACCCACACACAACACAAGCCTTAATTGAGCTTACCGTGGGACTAGGTTGATTTGTGTAAGATGTCCCAAGATATTTATTTATTTATTTATTTATTCACTACATTTTTTGCAATTAGTATTCCTTTAGATGTGCGAGTTATCATTCACCTAAACTCTGGTGAAACTACCTAGCTATATGTAGTAGTGATCTATTCAAATAGACAATACATGACTACATGTTTAAAACACGAACACAAACAAATACCTATATGGATAGATTACAACCAAATACATTTCTTAACTTTTTCACCTATAAATACTACAGAGGCCGGGACGAAACCCAAGTCTCGCCGAGGTATGTATACAGGGTGACATCTGGGTCATGGAACAGGAGTGAACAGGGCACTAGGGACGATCACGCTGAGCAATTTTGACTTTGGAGACTACCAATTTTTCATGCATCTAAGGTTAAGTAAGTTACACTTTTAGAATTTTAATGTTTTTCTAACTTTTTGTGATTCTGCTGCTCTGCTCTTTCGATCCAAATAGTAAAAAAAATGAAACGATGGGAGGTTGGATCCGGCGTTGGCAAACTCGGTGTTTTTTTTTTCTAGTATGAAAGTAAACACAATAAAATAAAATTACAAAAGATGGGTTTTTTTAATTTGAAATGGGCTTACTCATGGCCACAGACTAGCCAAGGGCAGAGACGTGGCCTACGATGGAGTGAGTTTGCCCAGAAGGCAATTCACTCTTGACCTGAAGGTTGACGGGTTATAATATATGATCTCGGAAATATAGACGCACCAAATCAGCGAGAAACCGTTAGCTATAATTATTAGCGAACTGTTGTATGGAAAATGTCATGGTAATCTAGTGACGGGCCTGTCAGGTGTGCCCTGATACTAACCAATTTAACGTAGTGTTGCATATCCTGGTCAGAGAGTCCGTCGAAGTTGAGAGCGTCGCGGTCGCGGCGCGGCGGCAGGGACAGCGGCGGGACCTTCGCGGCGAACTCGGGCGCCGGCGTCGACGCTGGAACCAAAGAGAATAAAATCACTACGTTTTAAGAGACGGCACTCTCGAAAAAGCCTAAAACCGAATTATGAAAGCATTTTGTGCCAACATACACAATACAATGTCAATACTACCAACTTAAAAAAGCAACACTAGAGCTCGACACTCACTACACTTACTGTTTATCGATATCGATAAAAGTGCAATAATTTTGCTGCACCTACCGTAATACTGAATTTATATTACCATAAAATAATGAAAGGGTAAAGTAAAATAAGGCTATAACACAATATTTATTATTATTTATTTATTTAATATAACACAAAAATATTTTTATTGTATAGGTATTTTAATTTCATTTTCTTAGTAGGTTATGGATGGATCGTAAATATTATACTATGGAGTGGCGATTTTGTTTTTCAGGAGTCTATAATCAATGTAACCACTTAAATATACAATGGGTTGATTTTCAATTCCTGTTAAATCTATTTCGAATTGCTTCTCAAAATCGTTTTCATGAATTAAAAGGTGATACTCTCTTCTGTATTCGTTCTCCGTCCAATCCTCTTCTTCGATAATATACATCTGAAATAAAGCGATTATCGATAAATTTTGTTGCACTCTATTTGTGCATTAGCTTGCCTTATTTAGACGTTTGCCATTTAAATTATTTTTTATTTCATTAGTAACTGTTATCGTTTGCAGTTAAAAATTATATATTCAATTATGAAACGAAAAAATAATTTGCTACTAATATAAAATAATCTGATACTGACCTGCCTGGATCAAGAGGAAATGTTGGCAAAAATACGCCAGAAGTTCGTTTTAATCCACGCCGAACACCACACACTTCACATTTCCATATTGATTTGCCCCCCATTTAGACCAAACATTTAAATATTTTTGTATAAAACACAATAAAAACATGAACCCGGGATCCGCTTTCACAATAAACAATTATGACGGTACGTTTCTGACACTGACGTTTTACCTATTTAGGTGGTAAATAAAAGTATAATACGTCTAAGTTTGAAGGCCAGTATGATTATGTGCTAATAAAATGCAACAGTAGGCATTTTAATTCTATAAGATTATTTTTATATCTCAATCTTGGTACCAAATGCTTTCATAATTTACCATAGTATGAAGTGTCGAGGGGCTGGCTGGAACGTGCAACAATACTCATACTCACACTCATTTACAATATAATATATCATTACATTTACAATTTAGGTCCTAAGGTATATAACAATATACCGTTAAAGATTAAAAATGCAACTAGCTTGAGAGGTTTCGTTAATAAACTCAAAGCTAAACTTGTCTCTGATGCGTATTACTCGGTTGACGATTTCTTTCAAATAGATAATTCAAATTGACCGCATAGCTTTGACTGACTCGCTAACACAAGCAAAAATATGAAATGTAAAAGTGTAAAAATTAATTATTGTGTTTGATGATGTTGTATAATATTAAAATTCATCCTAAAATATTGTATCTAGGTAAACGATGCAATAATTGTACCTACCTATCCTACATTTACAAACGATGTATGTATAAGTACAGTCAAGTGCAAAAATAAGTATCGAAAGAATCCGTTCATAAATATGTTACGACGTTCTTATTACACAGAATTAGAGTGCACTGGGACATATTTTTGAACGTTTTTGTATACCCCTTATTTTGTCTTCGACTGTACCTAACTAGATCTACCTAAGGCCTGACTCGTTACGGATTCGCCAAATTCAAAAGGGTTTTTCTCGACTGTATACCAACGGAATTCGTTGAGGTTTCAGTAATGACAGCTCAAATATCATAAGAATTTGATGACTGCAAATTTTATTGATAAACATTTTATTAACACCTAATATAATGAATCAACGTGAACGGTGACAGCTTATCATCGCCAAATGGCTAGAAAATACCGAACGCCCGAATCATTTTATTGCAAGGAATCTGAAAATGCCGAGAAGAACTGTAGATGACGTATTAAAACGGTATTTTGAGACTTTGTCTACAGCTCAGAGGCCAAGAACCAAAGAACGAACCGGCCCTCGTAACCCAACATTGAAAAAAAAGATCATAAGTACCATACGCAAAAATCGCAGTATGTCCGAACGTGATGTGGCAAAAAAAACATCAACAAGTCAATCCATGGTTCAAAATGCTAAACAACGTGCTTCTATGAAATCTAAAAAAAACGTAAGATCCCAAAAACGTCGGAAAAACAACGAGCAACTATTAAAACAAGGTCTCGGAAACTCTACGATTTATTGGGCACACAAAACTTTCATATAATTATTGATGACGAAACTTACGTCAAAGCAGATTTTCAAACCCTTCCTGGTGACCAATACTATACAATAGCTGAAGGAGAATGTCTTCCTGATTCTGAAACGACGATTGGAGTTCAAAAATTTGGAGCTTAATATTTAGTTTGGCAAGCTATCTGCCCCTGTGGCGACCGAAGCCGTGCGTATGTAGCGAGGGACACCATCACCAAGGATGTATACATAAAAGAGTGTTTGAAGAAGCGGCTTTTACCTTTTATACAGAAACATTATATGCTGACTTTGTTTTGGCCAGATCTGGCAACAGCTCACTACGCAAAAGATACAACAAAGGCCATAGTCGGATTTTCATAGTAAGTCAGCCTTTAAATCAACCAGACTCTAGTATTTTTTTGTGAGTACCTCTTATGGTGAATAATATTTCTGCTGAGTATCAACGTCCTATCGGTGACAGTTTTTGACTTATGATTTTTTTTAGTTTTTTCTTTAATGTGTTGTATCTCAGGATGTATAAAAGCGAAATGCTTCAAATTTTGAAATAATGTTCTTTATTTAGATATGCATCGAATTTATAAAAATGAATATCGATTGTCGTATAAAAAAAAGAAAAAAAAAGACCAAAACATTTTTCATATTTTTTTTTGTGTACCTATGAAGTAGTGACACCTCTATTTTCTTTTTCTAATTATAGACCATACATTGGCCTACTAGTTGCCTAAGTATCAAAATTTTCCAAGCGGTACTTCTTACCAAAAATCGGCAATATGTGTGGTCAAGTTCTGCATTCAATCGGTGTTTTTCAATGTAGTATACAAACTCTTCATTTATATTTGAGTTTTCTTATCAGGTTATCTTATTTAAGAGTAAATGCTAATGACAACTTAATGTCATCATGATGCAAGCTGTTTATTTCATTATTAATCGGCCGTTTATTATTTTTACTAGCGTAATTCGATATTATTTATGAGATATTCATTAAAAATAATATATTGCAGTTAAATATTATCGAGATACGCTAGTTGAAATGGTAAACGGCCGATTAATAATGAAATAAACAGCTTGCATCATGATGACATTAAGTTGTCATTAGCATTTACTCTTAAATAAGATAACCTGATAAGAAAACTCAAATATAAATGAAGAGTTTGTATACTACATTGAAAAACACCGATTGAATGCAGAACTTGACCACACATATTGCCGATTTTTGGTAAGAAGTACCGCTTGGAAAATTTTGATACTTAGGCAACTAGTAGGCCAATGTATGGTCTATAATTAGAAAAAGAAAATAGGGGTGTCACTACTTCATAGGTACACAAAAAAAAATATGAAAAATTTTTTGGTCTTTTTTTTTCTTTTTTTTATACGACAATCGATATTCATTTTTTTAAATTCGATGCATATCTAAATAAAGAACATTATTTCAAAATTTGAAGCAATTCGCTTTTATACATCCTGAGATACAACACATTAAAGAAAAAACTAAAAAAAATCATAAGTCAAAAACTGTCACGGATAGGACGTTGATACTCAGCAGAAATATTCTTCACCATAAGAGGTACTCACAAAAAAATACTAGAGTCTGGTTGATTTAAAGGCTGACTTACTATGAAAATCCGACTATGGCCTTTTCTTGAACGTAATAGTATTCAAATGGTACCAAAAAACATGAACCCTCCAAATGTTCCACAATGTCGACCAATTGAGAGATATTGGGCTTTAGTTAAAGCAATATTGCGAAAATCAGGAAAAACAGCAAGTGATCACAATGATTTCCTTTGGGTGTGCAAAAAAGTGTCTAAAACCACTGTCGCACACTTGATGGAGGGTATCAGAGGTAAACTACAACAGGAGTGGATTAAAAAGAAGATTCCAGAAAAAATACGTCAAATGTAAAATTTTATACTGCATTCAATGTAAAAATATGTATATAAATGTAATATAGTAGCTACTTTTGTTTTAAATGCATTTTCATTTTGGCGAATCCGTAACGAGTCAGGCCTTACCTACCATAGTCTTAATATTATTCAATTATTAAGTACCTACCTGACTTGTAAAACTATGTTTTATTAAAAATAAATGAATGAATGAATGAACAATACGATTGTCTACTGGATGGGACTAATGGAAAGTCTTTCCAGAGAGGAGAGAACCATTCATAATCATGGTACAGAAAAACGTGTTTCGGTTTGAGGCACATCAAACGCTGGCGTTAAGGTCGGATATTGATAGGTGTTCTCGGGCTCATAATATTTTAACATTTTGACAGCCACAGTCGGCTATAAGCGACGCCGGGAAGTTTTGCCACGGACGCCAACGACGGCTACCTACAGCCGTCGACGTCGTCGATACAATAGCGACTTGCGCGGTAAATCGGAAAGTTCAATTTCACGCAAAATAATCGTGAATGCGTGGCGTCTGGAGCTCGGCATATTCCTTCGTCGTCTGGCGGTCAAAAGGTTAAATAGGTTCTTACGTTAATCTGTTAGCACTTATAACAAAATGCTGCAAAGTTTAAGCGAATGTATGACTCCAGGTAATCCAGGTCATTAATTCCTTGAGTGGTGGCGAGTTATAGTTATTACGGCTGCAATGTCTATTATACAGTCAGGTTCAAAATTGCATGGACAGTTTATGAATGAATTCATTCATAAATCGTCCATGCAATTCTGAACGCCACTGTACCATTGCCCTATGATGATCATATCTCAGTAAGTTTGTACATTTGGATCACGTCTTGAAACGTCACATTTAAATTTGGTAGCAAAAAAGGAAAAATGTATGCAAACTTCCTGGGCCATTTTAGGAAAAGTGATGGATCTTGCTCAGCATTATAGACTCTACTAGCTTACCAATTTTTATCAATATCGTAGACGTGATCAAAATGTACAAACTTTTTGAAAATAGGCTGTTTCCATTTTCTTATTTAGTGTATCAAACGATGCGGTTTCGTGTAAATATCAAATATTATCTATGAGACCTGATGCAATAAATCAATACCAAAGTAGGATTGAAGGCCTAAAGTTTTAACGTTTAACAAATCTGCAGCAAATGTGACATCACCGTTTCTGATCATGATCAGTGGTATTCTACTATGGGAAAAACAAGAATACCTATTGCTATTTTGACGGGGAAATATTGCATTAATGCAGTATAAATAATTATGTGTTCCGTTCGACGTCGGAGATCTTTAGATCTGGAGGAGTTACGTCTCCCAATGACCGATAGATGCCGCTAGCGTCTATGAAGCCGCTCCACACCCCGTAGCGCGCCGCTGTGACGTAGTTTCCGCCCAACAGCTTCCTGTAACCAACCAGCTCGCACCCGGCGACTCGCCGCCATTCCATTGTTTCGTCGACCGTCTTGGCCGAAGGTCCGCATATTTTTATTTAAATTCGACACGTGGTCTTTAACTTCTCAATCGACTTAATTCCCAGTAATTATATTTCGGACTTCTGCTCGAACGGAAAAGTTATTTTAAGGAAGTCATTTGAAATGTTACGCTAATCGTCAAAAAAGTGGTATATCGTTAAATATTTACGACAAAAAATTTAGATTCGAATTTTGAAATTTCATTTCGAATAATCGTGTTCCCGAAGTATTTTCGAACCGATAACGTCCGTCGAGCGATCGCGCAATTTTCTAGAGTGACTTCGATCTACCCACTTTTTCTGGTGAAATATTTTCTTGACCACAATCGTGTTTTAAACGTTACCGTCGTTCAGTCGTAGGAGTTTCCGAGATTTTTAAAGTAGGATATCGTCCTATTGACGCGTGTTTTTAATCGCGTTACTTCTCATACGGTAACGTAAGCCGCTCCGCACCTGAAGAGGAAACGTGCATCGCGATCATCGTGTCGCCGCGGGCAGTGCGGCGCCGGGGAGCCGGCGCCGGCCGGGGAGCGCGCCGCCGTGTCGCCGCCGCGGCCGGGCGTGCCGGGGGCCACCCCGCGCTCCGCCGCCGCGAGCAGCAGCTGGACCTGGGTACTCTTTACGATTTCTGCTCTCGAATCATTTGGTGAGTTAGCTTAATGATATTCTATCCACCCAAGGAGTCTAGTCTGCGTATGGCGACGAATACTGTGATCGACGGAGATGGCGTGCCGACTCACTGACGTGGGTGCCACCGGTCATGACCTCGTTGGCCGCCACGTAGGCGCCACCGGTCCTGACCTCACTGGCCGCCACGTGGACGCCACCGGTTCTGACCTCACTGGCCGCCACATGGGCGCCACCGGTCCTGACCTCACTGGCCGCCGTCTAGGCGCCACCGGTCCGGTCCTCACTGGGCGCCACCAGTCCTGACCTCACTGGCCGCCACATCAGCGCCACCAATCCTGACCTCGCTGGCCGCCATCTAGGCGCCACCGTTCCGGTCCTCACTAGGCGCCACCGGTCCTGAGCTCACTGGCCGCCACGTGGGCGCCACCGGTCCTGACCTCACTGGCCGCCACATAAGCGCCACAAATCTTGACCTCGCTGGCCGCCATCTAGGCGCCACCGGCCTGATCTCACTGGCCGCCACATAAGCGCCACCAATCCTGACCTCGCTGGCCGCCATCTAGGCGCCACCATCCGGTCCTCACTAGGCGCCACCGGTCCTGAGCTCACTGGCCGCCACGTGGGCGCCACCGGTCCTGACCTCACTGGCCGCCACGTGGGCGCCACCGGTCCTGACCTCACTGGCCGCCACGTGGGCGCCACCGGTCCTGACCTCACTGGCTGCCACGTGGGCGCCACCGATCCTGACCTCACTGGCCGCCATGTCGGTGCCACCGGGCCTGATCTTACTGACCCTCTGACCGCCACGTCGGTGCCACCGGGCCTGACCCCCTGGTCGCCACGTCGGTGCCACCGGACGGGGGGGGGGGGGACCTCACTAGCTGTCATGTTGATGCCACCGGACCTCTCGTCGCTGGCTGTCACGTGGACGCCACCGGTCCCGACATCACTGGCCGCCACCGGTCCCGACGTCACTGGACGCCATGTGGGCACCAGCGACCCTGACCTCACTGGTCACCACGTGGGTGCTACAGGTGCTAATGCCACGTCGACACCGCCAGGCTCTTTTATTTATTTTAATTTTTTTTTTGACGGGGTCGGCGCCACCAATCCCGACCTCACTGGGCGATTACAACGGTGCCACCGGTCCTCGCCTCATTGGCTGCCGCAACCTCGCCACCGGCCCAGACTTCACTAGTCGTCGCGATGACGATAGTCGTATTGACCTCACCGGGTGCCACGGGACACCGCTGGCACGAAATTATCGTCACCATGATTACATTACCGGTAAGAATACTACCGTTCGATGCTGATGTTGATGCTGTGTGGCCCACCTCCATGGTGCTGCCGATCACGAAACCGCCGGCAACATTCACGCGGCCACCGCAATTGCGCTACAAGTCACAATATAATTGGTCCGATGAAGTTCATTGTGCAACTACAGTGGCCCACCAAACGATACAATGACTCCACGGTAACGCCTTGCTGCCGGTTGGCACTATGGCTGCCAACCGCCCGGATGATGCCACCGATCGCGATACCAACGACTTTCGTCGGTTTGGCCCCTCCATATCACGTAAGTAACCAAGCTGATGCCGGCACCACCCTGGCGCCGCCTGCCGAGCGGAAACATTGCAAAAGTCTAGCGCTCCTGCTTCGAGTGTTCCTGATCGACATACACGTGCTTACTGCAGCTGGGGGGATTGCAGACCTCTCGGTCTCAATCAAGGATCCGTTTTGATGGCTGACAGAGTCACGAGAAACTGCGTCCTAGCGTTCTATTTTAGGAAATGTAACTATATTCAAATACTATCTGCAATCTCCCACGATCCGACACAGCAGAAGCAGGAACACCTGGTGCACACTGCACCAAACCGAAGACCTGTTCGACAATGAATGGAATCTATAACGTAATATCTCATGTTATTCTGCAAATGTATACGACGAGCTATCGGACAGGTAGTTTGACCTGCTCCGGATTCCTCAGACACTCGAATCCGCGTACCTGCTTCAGAAAACTGGCGGTATTGACAAGGTTGGGTAACAGATCTCTCTCTACTCGCACGCGTTCTCCAACAATACGGGTTCTGCCTCATGAAGCGAACCGTTTCTCTGAGGACAATAAACAAATTTGGGACAAAAAACCCCCGGTCGTAAGCGACCTCGAGATACAGCTGCTAGAGGAAAGAGGCCATGAAGAAATAGCTCGAAACTCCATACTCGTCACAGAATATAAATTATTCGATTTAATCTAAACGTAATGTCATGTCCCGGAGCTATCCCTACACATATTATTATTTTCCAGAGCCGACTAAAGGTCTCCCATATTAATAGCTGCACTTACTCACTCCTCTAGCGCAACGACCAAAAGTAAGTCCTGGTCCCCAACACGACTGTTCACCTCTTGACTCCGGTCCTCTGCAGTTTTAGCATACGTAATATTATTTGTAAGTAAACTATTGGATACGTCCGTGACTGAGTCCACAGGATACAGTTCTTTGCCCACAGCCAACGTTTGATCACCTATCACGACTATTTCCTGATAGCAATCCAGTCAAAAAAGTAGTACATATTACCAGATCGACCCCTATCAACCTAGGTGGGAAAATATATACTAACAAATCCGTTATAATGCCAGCTCCCATCTCATCTGCCAATCGGACTGAGGGAATCTCCTTTGGTGGATTAATAACGTAATAAAATACATCCATATCGAGGTAAGAAGGAAACATTATATACCGAGTATACTGATCGATGCACCGCATTCTCAGTCTGTCCAACAAGAAGCCGGTGCATGGTCTCCAACAGGGAATTCGCACTGCGACTCCAAAAAACTACACGCAGTATTTGCAGCACTGTCGGGAGAAAGTAGTAAGTTAAGGAGATCGATTAGTTTGTATAATTATTTAAGAACGAATGCGGGGCAAAACCTCCGCCGTTACATCGACCAACGCAGAAAATATTGGCATCAGGGAATGGCCAACGTACTACAGGTTCAGAACTTACGAACAACACACTACAGGTTCAGAACTTACGGAACCAGTTCGATTCATATACCTACAGGTCGGAACTTTCAGAAAGTCGACGGACGAGCTAGGGGACTCTGCGCCCCCGAGCGGCACCAGCGCCCGGAGGCCACGGAGCAAATCTTCACCCGCGAGGGTACCCCGTCCATCGACCTGTTCCCTCATCTCGAGCGCCCACGTGCCACGGTAATGTTTCAGCCTAATAGCCCTAACTGAACGTACGATGCGTTTAGCTAAGCGGAATGCTGCGACACCGTCGCCAACTGACCAAATCAAAAGGAAAGTCTGCTGGTGTTCCATTGGCGTTCCTCTAAAGTAAAAACAGGTCCATATGGAAGAAGTCATCGTGGTTTCCAAAAATAACATCGTCTGCCATCTCATCAAATCAAGTAACGAAATATCTCGCGAAATAAAACTATGAAAACGGATAAACTCGCGTATATTAACTAATTTTAACTTCATTCCGACGTTTCGAACACTTTACAGGGTTCGTGGTCTGCGGACCACGAACCCTGTAAAGTGTTCGAAACGTCGGAATGAAGTTAAAATTAGTTAATATACGCGAGTTTATCCGTTTTCATAGTTTTATTTCATGAGTAATCCTCGCGGTAACCGAAGGAAATATCTCGCATTTAGCGTACCAAACGATACGCTTTGATTTTTTTTTTTTAAATATTTATTTGGCGAAACCTTCGCCTTCTTAGTACCTGTTTGATTAAACGCTTAAAGAATACTAGTTGTAATCTGAACAGCTGTCCGACATATCGGAGAGAAAAGCACATATGGAATGTTAATTTAATACTGGGTTTAGAGTGCAAGACCTTGCACTGAACTGTATTATACATAGACAATTATTCTAATAATTCTCACTTGTATATTTTCTGTTGGAAATTCCGTTCTAAATTCGATAACATCAAAATATGAACTCAGTTTCTGGACATGTCAATTCGTATAAATAACGAAAATGTTATGTGTAAAATCTACGGATAAGTAAGTCCTGTATATAATCTGCGGATATCTACTCTGTAGATACACGCAAATCGCATGTCGACCCACCCGAAAAGCCTTGTTTTGAGCCGATTATTAACGCCTGAATGCATAGCGATGCATCATGTATTCTTACTTTTATTGACTACACGTCATAATTCAAATTTAATGGAATATTTGTCAAGCATGACATGCATTTAAAGAATAATGTTTATCTTTCTATCTGTACCATGTATACCTATGTACACATATTGGTTTACGGCAGTAGAGCCCTAACATTTGTGCACCCGCTGACTCGCCACCAGGAAATAATAGACAGGTCTCCAGATCTAAAGATCTCCGACGTCGAACGGAACACATAATATGAAATTTTACCTTCCAATAAAATTGTTATTATGTTTCCTCAGACGTCGGAGATCTGGATAATGCCTTCCTGGTGGCATCTTTTATCAAACTATATATTCTCCTCAACAATGGAATGGCGGCGAGTCGCCGGGTGCGAGCTGGTTGGTTACAGGAAGCTGTTGGGCGGAAACTACGTCACAGCGGCGCGCTACGGGGTGTGGAGCGGCTTCATAGACGCTAGCGGCATCTATCGGTCATTGGGAGACGTAACTCCTCCAGATCTAAAGATCTCCGACGTCTGAGGAAACATAATAACAATTTTATTGGAAGGTAAAATTTCATATTTTTAAGTATAATGTGTAGATTCTAATCGATTTTTTTTTCAATTTTGCAAGTTAATACTTTAATACATCTAAAAACTTTTAAACTTTAAATTCTTATTATATTCTTTGTTATATACCTAAAAAAAATATTTGTCATTTTTCGTTGGCCGTGTGGTGATGGCAGTAACAATACATTTGTCACCACCCCTACTTTTCCCGCCGGTGTCGTAAGAGCCGACTAAGGGATTGAAGCGTCACTGACCATCCTGTGATCGATGATGGGCAGCAGTGTAATAATAGTGGACACATTACTGCGATCGCCAATCCGCTTGCCCAGCGTGGCTATTATGGCCATTCACCTCCTAATGCGTCTATACGCGTAGTTAAAAGGAGAGGCCTACGTCCAGCAGTGGACTGAGATAGGCTGATAAAGTGAAGTCATTTTTCATCAGAAATGGCAAATTTTCTGCATATTTAATTTAACACGGTGCCCATGAGGAAGGGGAAAAAAATCAACAGCGGATTTCTGACCAAATTTGAAGTTAAAAATGTCATATGAAGTTTTCTGGATTGGTCTATTTTAAGAGAAAATTATATTTTTTCCTAAAACCGTTTTAGCCCGTTACGCTATGATAAACACATTTTAGGAAACGATTTTGTTACCATGTTGTCTTAGTCCTGTCACACTTAATTGACAGACATCAAATGAACAAACAAAATCTTTAATTACCTAATAAAAAAAAACTTAAAGTGCATTTTTCGCGATAGTTTCATTAATTAAATCCTTTTTTTGTGTATTGAGGCATTCAAAACATAAAAAAAAACTAAAAAAATTTTTTTTTTGCAGATTTAACCAAAACTCAATTAACATTTTTTGCTTCTTTTAGTCTCAGGAATATGCTGTTAAAATTTTTCCCTTTCCTCACGGGCACCTTGTATTTTGTAATACACAATGGATCAACCCTATCCTCAACCGATGTGCCCGCGGCGCCGTCGGTGGGACTCCAGCTTGCTCTGTTCAAACGTAAAATATCTATTCTCAACCCTGCTCACCGGAGTCCCTGGTGTGGTCCAGGTCCTGTCCGCTGGTGAGGATGCGCACGGCCTGCCGCCACTGCTGCTGCATCACGCCGTGCAGCTGCGACGCGATGTGCCCGCGGCGCCGGCGGTGGGACTCCAGCTTGCTCTGTTCAAACGTAAAATATCGTCGGGAATAGTGCAACACCGCGTAACTAACACATTCAATTAGGGTATTGCACTATGGGCTTGTCCATTAATCACGTCATACTGTATAGGGGGAGGGGGGGTCAACAAAAAATCACCAATTATCACCATAGGGGAGAGGGGGTCATCGGACAAATCACGTGTAATTTTTTGTTACTCTCTGCTGAACAGCATACTTCTTTTAAAACATAATCAGATGTCAAATCCTGAACTGAGTTTTAAAATTTCGCGGACATTTACCTCGTAGTTTGCAAAAAAGTTTTTTCCCATCACGTGTGCTTAATAAAAATAATAAAGTACGTAAACTGAAGTGTTATTAAAAGGATTACTTAAGTTGGAAAAAAATTACACGTCATATTGGCTAGGGGGGGGTCCTGAAAAGATCACCAAGTATCACCATGGGGGATGGGGGGGTCTAAAATAGGCCAAAATCGTATGATGTGATTAATGGACAAGCCCTATCGAATATAAACGAAGCGTGAAGAAGCATCCAGCGGGCCAGCAAGGCGGTGGCAACTAACAGGTTACTGATTGTCTCCTGTTCGTTGCCGCCGCGATTTGGGCTCTACTTTTCACTTACGATCAGGTGGAGTGGAGCCACTTTGTTGTGCCAACATAAAAAAAAACTATCGCCGACGATATCTACAATACAATTGACACCTCAGCAAAGAACAGGAGGGCTATTGTGATCTCTTAAATGCGATTCAGTCTAGGTTTAGGCCGTGTGGTGACGGCAGTAAGAATACATTTCTCACCACCCCAACTCCTACTGCGGGTGTCGTAAGAGTCGACTAAGGGATTGAAGTGTCACTGACCATCCTTTGATACAAGATTGATGATGGGCAGCAGCGTCATCACAGTGGACACATTACTTCGATCGCCAATCCGTTTGCCCAGCGTGGCGATTATGGGCATTTACCTCCTAATGCGTCTATACGCATAGTATAGTTAATAGGAGAGGTCCAGCAGTGGACTGAGATAGGCTGATGAAGTGAAGTGAAGTTTAGGTTCGGCTTATCGTTTTTGACAGTTATTCTATGGATCTGATCTGACACATCGCGATTCAGATTAGGTCCTACACTGAATCGCATTAGTAGATTGTGGTAGCCCCCTGGGCTGATACACGTGACTTCTAGTTCTAGTACGTGGATCAGTCAAACTGTTCTCTTAATTATGACCGAAATACAATTTTCTGAATATAACTTCCCAAACAAACTTATCGCAGAATTTCATTTCGCCGGAAGATAAGTTTGCAACAACGTTTCGCAGGATGACGTTGTATTTTTCGCATATTATCATAATATTCATAATCGAACCTGACAGGTTAGGTTGAAAAAAATGTTGGTTGAAAAAAGAGTTGGCATATAATAATTTGGTAAATACGGTAAGTGAAGCATTGGCAAAAAGTTTGGTTGGCAAGTGATATACGGCAAAATGAGTTTCGAAAAAAAACCTGGATGTCATATGGATCTATAAATTGGCGTGTTTTTTACCTCTAATAAGCTGATTTTCTCGCCAGCCTGAGCTAACTGCAATCGGTATAGTTTTATCTCTTCCTTTTGTTTTTCTTCCAAAACATTAATTTCCAATTTGTGTCTAAAAATAAAAAAAATATGTTTGTTTCGTTACATTAATTGACGGACTCTACACATAGCTCTAGATGGTGAATAATATAGAGTTTACAATCATCTTAATCAGGCTAGCGTCTCGTCTAAGCATAACAAAGTTATTATAAAAACCAAACACAGCCCAAACTTCTAGACTAAAGGTGCATTCAGACCAAACGAGCATTCGCTATTCTAAGCTTCTACGAAATTCGATCGTTACACAAAACGTGATTCGTTGATTTTGTAGAGTGGGGGATAGAATAGCGAATGCTCGTTTGGCCTGAATGCATCTTAAGGCATTTTCGTCCCTTGCACCATCATACTAGTGCTGGAACAACTGCAACTTGCCTAGTAACTTTAGACAATATAGGAATGTTCCTCCCCTCTTGCGTCATTTTGCAAGTCCTTTTAGTGTGTTCTAGTTGCTGCTGATAAAGGATTAAAAAAAGGACACTCACTGCTCCTCTATCCTCGATACTTGTCTGTTAAATGTGTCCAGCATGGCACTCTCTTTCCCTCTCGCGTCATTTTCCAGGTCCCGCTCAGCGTGTTCAAGCTGTTGCTGGAACTCCTGAAGCTTGGCCAGCACGGCATCTTCTAGTTGCCTCTGGTAATGGCTCTTTAGCTCATTCTTTTGGAGCTCCATTTGTTTACGAAGAGACTTCACTTCAGCATCGAGGTTGTCCTTGAAAGATAAATATTAATAGCAACTCAAGCCCTTGCAGATACAATAGGCTACTTGACTCATATCAAATTTAGGGCAAAAAAATATTATTTTCTGTAGTATTAATTATTGAAAAGATCATTTTTCGATTACGGTGTATTAAAAGTGTTTGATGGGTACATATTTTTTATTGAAAAATTTGTTTTATTTTTCTTTTATTTCAGAGTACGGAAAATGGTGTCGGCCATAATATGACGTCATAGGATCTTTAACTTCATGTCGAATCTTATACGAGTGAAATTCGCCATGGACATGTAGGCATGTATCTTTGATGTGACATTGACATAACATTAAGTGACTTGTCAAATGTTTGTTTTCGGTTTGAGTGACGTCACACCACAGATAATCTAAGCATTAACATGGCTAGTATCGTTTTCGCGCGGTAATGAAAGTTTAAATTTTAAGTTATATTTTTGCGGTTTTCTAGGTCGTGAAAAAATATATTTACATATTTTTTCCGTTAATCAGATATTAATTAATAATATAAGACAAACTTTAAAAATGGGTCAAGTAGCCTATTTCACCCTTTAGGATCTTTACTTACACATTTGTTGAGAAGGTTGCTGCACTGGTCTTGCTTCTCGCTCAACTGCCGCTCGAGGATCGCCGCGCGAGCGCGCTCCTCGCTGACCTTGGCCTTTAGAAGGTCCTTCTCCTGATGAACGAGCGCCGTTTCTTCGTTGATAGAATGCAGGCGACGGGACAGCTCGTCTATTTTTTGCTTTGAATTGGTATGGTCCAATCTCTCCTGACGGATGGAATTGACCATAAATATCAGAATACAATGATAGAAGATATAAGTTTTACATTTACAATAGGAACACATTTATTTCAAAATGCACAAAAAAAAGCCGCGAGAGCTGAGCACATGGGTTCAATTCCTACCTCGGATGTTGGTAATCTTGGTCGTTTTTTCTTTGGTTCATGACATTCAATATTTATAATGTATAAAAATTTTACCTACCTTTTCCAAAGCATCCTCCAGATTTTTAACACAGTCGGTTGACTGTTTATTCAACCGCATAACAGTGTCATAGTTTTCCTTTAAGGCCTCAATTTCCTTGTCCTTGCTGGCAATGAGTTGATCTTTGCTTGCTAGTGCTTGCTCTGTGCTAGCTTTGACTTCCTTTATCTCAGAGGAGAGTTGCTTGCACTTGTCTTGGTAGTCATGGGCCAGGTCGAGAGCTTTGTAAAGCTCAGATTCAAAATGGGTTGTTTTCTGTTAAAATAAATGGTTACAGTTAAATCCACAAGACTAACAACAGTTACCAATTCTTTTGAATGTTCTTATATTGATTCATATGTATATCTATAGACCTACACCAGATGCACAACAGTAGGTAGAGGTTTGATTAATTAATTTAAAAACATACAAAAGAATTAGCAACTGACATTACAGTCTTGAGGATTTGCTCTTATGTAATTATATGCATTAACTTATCAGGCACAATAACCTACTTCAGTATTGCTACTTTTTCAGTGGCATTGGAGAAAGAGAAATCTGAAGAGTCCAATGAAAGTAAAAATTGGTACAATATGGGTTCCACCTTGTTTTCACCAATCAACAGCACCATGCATGTATGCAAGTTGAGGGGTATGATGCTGCTGGCCTAGCAGTTTTTGTGCAGGTATTAATTACATGGGTAATATGAATAATACTAATAGTTTTAGACATATAAATGATTATGTGATAAAAAAGGTAAATCCTTAACTCTGTAAAATTATCGAACCTCAGGAAAAGCAAAAAACAATTTTCAAAATACCATGTACCTTCTGTGCTTCATCAGCGACGGATTTAAAGTTGTCAACCTCCTTCATCATCTTGTCTAGAGCAGACTTGTGGCGCTCCTCCGCCCGGTCGAGGCTACTAGTGAGCTTCAGCCAGGCCTCCCTGAGCTTGGCTATGGCATTGTCCTTACTGTTATCTACTTTGATAGCAACTGCTAATTTCTCTTGCTGCTCCAAGAGTTTCTTTTGCAGTTGTTGGATTATGGCCTCACAATGCTAAAATTTTAAAACATTTATAAATTAAGAGCATTTTTGGAGTGTTATGTGGAAATTCTTACTTTGGTATAAAACATTACATTATCATATATAATTAAAATATAACCAGTCATGTAATTGAGTATTCCTATTAGATAAACATACTAATATATATAAATGCTATTTGTGATGTCAAATTGTGTTACAAAATGTATCTGCTTGCCTCTCTTTTCAGCTTTTCCTCTTCTAATCTTGCATTTTCAATCCTATCCCCTTTTTCTCCCTTTTCACCCCACATCTCACTCAAACTCAACAAATCTGTGTCAATTGTGTCTATGTACTTAGAACGAAATTCACTTAATTTCAAACCATCTTTACTCTCTGGAAAAGGTCTCATTTGTGGCATTTTAAACTCATCTTTTTTAGGAGACATGGAGTAATTAGTATCAGCCATAGAACTTTGAGTGTTACTGCTAAAGTTTTTGGACTTATATTGCTCCAAAACCTTTGAAGCTCTGTCATAGATTTTATTACTTGTTGGACGGAAGCCTTCCATGAATGATTGAGGTTTCTTGGGAGTTGATGTAACTTGAATTTCTCTAGAATCTATGAAATTTAATTTTCTGGTAGATGGAGATTTTATTTCGTTCTTGATGGTTCTACCCTTCTGGCTTTCCATTGTTAACTTATCATTAGAGTCAACCACATACTGAGATCTAATGTTGCTTGAAGTTGGTTTGTCAGTGACTTCTGTATTATTTTTAACCAGGTATATATATTTATCTAATATGTTACTGGACACAATCCTACCACTAGGAAGTTTGATATCATCAGAACTCATTTTCTGGTCCATCTTTCTTGTCATGTAATCACCTGTGGCTTTAATAATATTCTCCGGACTAAGAGATATTTCATTCTTAACTTTAGATTCTGGTGTTTCATAGGACTCTACTTTAGTTAAAAACTCATCAATTTCATGCAAAAGTAATTTATCATTTTTCTTACTGGGTGTGGAAACAATGCTGCTGATGTCACCATCCATGCTAACTGTATCATTTGCTAAAGATTTGTCAGGAAAATCTTTTAATCTCAATGGCGGTACGTGCGTTGTACTGACTGAGTCTAAACTGGTCAGAGACCAGTCCCTCTTTCTGTCTTTTTTATTTAACACTTTACGACGCCGCCTGCGAGGGAATGTAAAACACTTACGGTCGAGACTCCGGCTGTCAAAACTCTCCGTTTCGCAACTTTTACCCTTTCTTCCAAAACTAGAGACACTCTCGTTGGTACTCAACTCTAAACTTTCTAACCTATTTTCGAGGGAGTGCACTTGGGTGACGAGTTTTCCTAATACTTGGGCCGTGCAAGACGGTTTGTGGACTACAGTTCTAGAAGAATCCAGAAGAGATCCTTCTGAGCCTGAACTTGGCACGAGGAAAAAATTTGGCGGAATAAGTAGAAGAATATCGGTGTCGTCGGTCTCACTCATCACAGCAATTTCGATAGTGTGATTTAAGGTAGAAAGCTGATGCCATCCTTTAGCACTCACGCAAATAATAAAGATTTAAATCGTTTTAATAACTGTATAACATTCATTCATTCATTAAATAAAGAAAATAATTTCTTGATGCAACCGTTTTCTTCGCTTATTGTTTGTATTGATATGACGTATTGTGTATAATCAAAATTTGACACAAGGTGTAGTATTGCCATACAAAACCCAATATCAATCGCGAGTTTGAGTAGGAACCAAAGAATATAATACTAGGAACGGAAAGAGCTAGTAGAGGTTATATTTACTTATCATTAGATCATCACAAATGCGGTCCTGAATATTTATATTTCAGCAATTATCTTCCTTTACCTGTTAAATATATTTCTGAATGTATATTTATTGCGATGTACATTCACCACACAAGCTACTTTTAATGAGTAGTGGTATGTATGTTTTGGACTAAGTACAAAAGTATGTATTTTTAATTTAAAATAAATTAAATAATTTTTCATTTGTAAGAATGACAGTCCTACAGTTGCAATTTATCTCCTTATTAAGAATATTAAAGGTTCAAAGTTTAAGTCAACCACTTACTTGGTTCATAATTGTACGGACGGGTTATTCCCACCTGTTACCACCAACTTGACACCAGCCCTTCTAGCCAATATGTGCGTGTGTTAGAGAGGCAAACAGCGAAATTGTAAATTGTAACTTTATAAAACGCGACCCAGTGGTAACAACTGGGATTTTTTTTCCCACCTGTTACAACTGGGAACAACTGGGAATTAAAATTCCCAACAGTTACCACCAAACTACAGTCGCCTCTCGTTAATTCGAAACTCGAAGGACTTATCCAAATATTACGATTTATCGAGAGTTTGAAATATCAAATGGTCGGAAATATTCGGGAGAAAAAATTAAAGTTCGAGGTGTTTGTTAAAAGTAATAATAAACTGTTATTTATTAAATGCATTTTTTTCACTTTTCTTCCCACCTACTTCCACTTTTTCGATTAAGTCCTTCTTTTCAGCAACCATCAAGCATCTATACTTTCTAGAACTCATAACTAACGTAAACTTTTAATCTGTACACATAACCAACGGAAAAGTAACTTAACTGAGTGGCAAACAAATATGTAATTAACAACAAATGCTCGTGCAACTTTTCTTAAATGTAGGGTCCCCTTGCCTCTTTAATCTCGTAACTTTGAATTGTCGAATGTTTGACGTCCACGAGTTCGAATTAACGCGTGGCTTTATTGTGTAGCTATTACTTTTTTGTTTGAATTACCGAGTGTTTAAAAATGTATTGATTTTTTTCGAAATAGCAAGAGATCTTCTAGGGAACTCGTGATAACTTCGAATTATAGAGAGGTTCGAATTATCGCAGGTTTGAAATAACGAGAGTCGACTGTAATTATTTTAGTAACTAACCAAATATTTTAGTGGTAACTAGTGGGAAAAAAAATCCCAGTAGTTACCACCAAGTACTCTGGTGGTAACAGGTGGAAAAAAAATCCCAGTTGTTACCACTGGTGTCAAGTTGGTGGTAACAGGTGGGAATAACCCGTACGGACTTTGTAACTGACTGTACCAGAGTCTTGTATACCGAAACATAGATCCATAGTATCTCACCATATAATAAACTGCCAGAACAGAGATCATTCTGTTACACATCTTTACTATGTGAGACAGGATACCATGATCGCGTTTTTAGGAAATTACAATAAATAATAAAAAAACT
Organism: Thaumatotibia leucotreta; assembly: GCA_025490895.1. NCBI lineage: Eukaryota > Metazoa > Arthropoda > Insecta > Lepidoptera > Tortricidae > Thaumatotibia > Thaumatotibia leucotreta. The sequence continues at coordinate 1,744 of JALPQI010030751.1, read as the reverse complement.
TTGCATTATACATTACATTATAATCTTTGTATACACATTACTTTATGATGTTGTACAGTTCACAACAATAAAATACATTACTATGTGAAACTTAATAAATAAATAAACCAAATGCAATAATTCCCATCTATATATTTCTTCATGTTACTTCTAGTACAATGATTAAGAGATCTGTAACATGCGGGATACAATCATTTCAACAAAAAATGCATGTGACAGTGAAACATGTCCCAGATACTAAATATTTTCAATTATACCGGGTGTTTTTTTCAATTTCCGTTAAATTTAAGGGAAGCTTATTTAGGTTAAATATAATTAATTTCTCTTAGAAACTAGTTCCTCAAATGTTACTATTATTGAGATATTACAAAAAAAGTTTAATGACTGAACAAGTGTGTTATAACCATTATTACATCTTATTGTTTCTTATTTTGACATTTGCAGTCAGTCACCTGAAATTATTAACTTTAGTATACCAAGCAGACTGAAATTTAACAGAATAAAAAAACAGTGTAGAGTTACATTACTGGCAACAAGAAAAAGCCACCAAGTTACAAACTTCTTCTTTAAATAGTAAATATTTTATTAATGCTTTTTATCATGAAGCTCTCACTGCATGAATAGGAGTAGTTTTAATGAAAGCATCAAGTTTACTTTTAAATAGCTCACTTATTATTGGCTCCCCAATGCCACACAGAGGATTCCTAATAGCATATTGAACATAAATTTCTCCATAAATCTTTTTTAATAAGTCACGCACACCTTGGGCTTGGTTGTCAGTATTCATGACGAATTTTAGTCCTGATGGCGTTTCTAAACAATGCAACGTATATTTTGATGTCTTGTAGTGCAGAAATCCATCTTTAGGATCCAATGGAGAGATCTTGGATACAAAGGACTTGATTGAAAATAACATCCCATACATCAGCTTTCCTTCCTGAAATATTGAAGAATATAACATTACAACGTATGTACAGCAGTATCATAATTTTATGAATTCATATCCTACGGCGTTGTACTATTACTATTAGATAGAACAATAAAAAATATGTTTTTTAAACTCAAACAAAATAAGGGGGTACAGATTTCGACTCACTTCCTCTCTCGACATTCCCGATTGTTTAGACCGGTTCCATTCCCCATAGTATAGCAAAGTTCCATAACGATCAAAAATATATAAGTTATGAATCGTCATTTCTATCTAAATACTTAATATTAATAAAATGATTAATTTAGTCAATATTGTGCTCGAAATTCACGAAAACAAAACGTAATTAGATGTTTGATGTGTACGTCACTGTCATCGTCAAGTCAAACCCCAAAATCAGTGTTGCCAGAGCACTCCCGTGTAAAAGTACGTTCGTGTATCTGAAAAAGCACGTTTTTGAAAAAAAAAGTACGTTTTTTATTAAATATATCTTACACGAAAAAAAAAACATATTTCCCACTTGAAACTCCTGAAATCCCGGCATCGCACTTGTAAATCCTTTGTTATTGCATGTGGATTGTGTCTCTTGCATTGCAGTTGAAAAACTTGAAAATTTTGAAATACTATCACAGGTAAAGAACTAACACAAGTTGTGGATAGCGTATGGTTGGTACACTCGTATTTTTATTTAATTTATTATTTGAAACATTACAAATGTCAAATTAGAAAATATTGTACCATTGTATTGTGTACCAACATAACCATCATTTTTGCAACCGTACAAAGTGCGTTTTTGTTGCATTCATAAAGCACGGT